>BQKN01065314.1:107838-123854 GCA_022839385.1 Asparagus kiusianus
CCCCCCCCCCTCATCCTGTCGACCATCGAGTTGACATGGATTCCCTCGACTCAGTCCTCGAACTGATGACAGGAAGAGTTTAACTCTCACATCGATGAGATATAACTGTTTTTTGGTTCTTGTTTCCTCTGAGAAACGAGAATTTGTTTGACGATCCTACTCTTGTTGTGCAGCAGAGGTGCTGCCGAAATTTTTCACTGCACACAACAAGGGTTGGAAGAGAAGGTTTGGCTGGAGCCTTTGTGCAAAAATAAGCCAAGGCTCTCTTCTATCTGACTACTATCCTGCTACGGATCTCTACTACTGACTACTATCTGTCTACCATTGTTGAAATATGACTACTACTTCGATGTCTGATATCTCATCATCTACTACTCCTGTTGCTGGCGAAACCTCTGCGCCAAAAGTAGTTTTGGGGACTACAATTAAGTTGAATGGTACTAACTATCTGCTATGGGCACAAGCTTTCCGGATCTTCATTGGCGCTCAGAGCAAACTGCCTCATCTTCTGGCATCTCCACCACCACCCTCTGATCCCACCTACAACTCGTGGCTCTCTTCTGATTACTGTGTTATGACTTGGCTTCTCAACAGTATGGAAGCACAAATCAGTAGCAGTGTTATGTTTCTGACCACTGCAAAGGAAATGTGGGACAGCCTAAAGATTATGTACGGGAATGAGAAAAATGTTTCCCGTGTTTTTGAGATTTATGAACGACTATTTGCGATCAAACAGGGCGATAAGACAGTTCCCGAGTTCTTTGGTGAGTTGAAGGGACTGATAGACGAACTAGAAATGCATCAGCCTGCAGTAGCTGATGCGGCGACATTGTTGGGGTATCGCCGTGATCTGACTGTCTCCAAGTTTCTTTCTGGACTGCACCCTAATTTACAGTCTCAGGTACGGGGACAAATATTGGGTGGCGATACGATTCCCTCACTGACTGCTACATTCTCCAGAGTCATGCAGGTCTCTACTGGTGTTACTTCTGCTACTACTGCACCTTCTCCACATTCAGTGGATCAGTCTGCCATGTTCTCTAGTCGAGGCAGAGGCCGCGGTCGTGGTCGTGGTCGTGGTCGTGGTCGTGAGTCTGTGGGAGGACGTGGCTCCTTTGGTGGGCGACATGGTGATTCTGATAGGGGTTCACGTCAGTGTAGTCACTGTGGGAGGACCAATCATGTTTCTGAGAAGTGCTGGGAGAAGTTTGGCCGTCCTCAATGGGCCCAAGTAGCCGATGCAGAGTCGACTCATTCACCTATTTCTACTACTACTCCTAACAATCTAGCTGCTACTATTCCTACTGTTCAGATCTCTCAGGCAGATTATGAGAGGTTCCGCCAGCTAGAGCTCTCTCCAAACAGTCATTCGGCTACTCATGCATCCTCTTCAGGTATGGATGCTTACATAGCTTCTCCTCATGAACCATGGGTACTAGATTCTGGAGCCTCATCCCATATGACAGGTATAAAGGATCGCTTTGACACTTTACATTTTTCTGATAAGTTCCCCTCTATTCGCATCGCTGATGGTACACTTTCTCCAGTTCTTGGTGCTGGAGTAGTTCATGCTACTTCCTCCTTGAAACTCACTGATGTGTTATATGCTCCTAAATTCCCTGTTAGCTTGTTATCCATTAGCAAGTTTACAAAGCAAAATAACTGTAAAGTCACATTCTTTCCATCTTATTGTGTTTTTCAGGACCTAGCAACTGGGAGGACGATTGGTTCGGGGCATGAGAGAGGAGGTATGTACTATTTGGACGACAGTGTGCCGGGTGCTGGTCTTGTTGCAGCACAACCTGATTGTACCTTACTATGGCACTGGCGTCTGGGTCATCCTTCTCTTCAAAAACTTAAATCAGTAGTTACTGTTCAGTCTTCTCTTTCTTCTTTAGGTTGTGAGTCATGTGAACTGGGTAAGCACCACCGTGCTTCTTTTCAGAGTCGTGTCGATAAACGCAGTAGTTTTGCGTTTGAGTTAGTTCATTCTGATGTCTGGGGTCCTTGTCGTGTTCCCTCTGTGAAGGGTTATCGATATTTCATTATTTTTGTTGATGATTTCTCTCGCATGACTTGGCTATATTTGTTAAAAGAGAGGTCTGAAGTCCCGCATGTTATTGAACTTTTTTATAATGAAATAAAAACCCAGTTCTCTACTTCTGTTCATATTCTTCGCACTGATAATGCTTTGGAATATATGAAAAATGACGTTTCTAAATTTTGTGCTCTTAATGGTATTATTCATCAAACTTCTTGCTCTCACACTTCACAACAAAATGGAGTTGCTGAGAGGAAGCATAGACATATTCTAGATGTTGCTAGAACGCTGATGATACATATGAATATTCCAAAGTACTTGTGGTCTGATGCTGTCCTCACTGCCTGTTATTTGATTAATCGAATGCCTTCCTCTGTTCTTGATGGTTTGATACCATTCCACTGTCTTTATCCTGCTAAACAACGTTTTTCTGTGATTCCTCGAGTTTTTGGTTGTACGTGTTTTGTTCAGGATTTGACTGCTGGGTTGGATAAATTATCTCCTAGGTCCATTAAGTGTGTGTTTGTTGGATACTCACGTACTCAAAAAGGGTATAGGTGCTATCATCCAACCACCAGGAGATATTTTGTTTCTGCTGATGTTACCTTCTTTGAGTCTGTCCCATATTTTTCCTCTGGTTCCACTACCTCTGTCAGTCCACAGGTACCTCTACCATCTACAGCTCCTACTACTATTCCGGTATCTGCTCCTGTGGCTGCTGCACCACAGCCTCTACTGACGTACTCTCGCCGTCCTAAAGTACATACGCCTGTCTCTGTTCCTACTGACAACTCTTCTCCAGCTGCAGGTCCATCTCATGTCGAGCCCCATATCTCTTCTGACTTAGATGTTCCTATTGCTCTTCGTAAAGGTAAACGGTCTTGCCCAAAATATCCTCTCTCTCTTTTTGTCTCTTATGACCGTCTTACCCCATCCTTTCGTCAGTTTGCTTTGTCCTTGTCCACTATATCTTTACCCAGGTCACATGAGGAAGCTTTGTTAGTACCCGCCTGGAAACAGGCTATGGATGAGGAGATGAATGCACTGCTTTCTAGAGGGACTTGGGATATGGTATCTCTCCCTACTGGAGCAACTGTGGTTGGCTGCAGATGGGTGTATACATTGAAATATCGCCCTGATGGGTCTGTTGATAGATATAAAGCTCGCCTAGTTGCTAAAGGCTATACTCAGACATATGGTATTGACTATTTTGAGACTTTTTCTCCTGTTGCGCGTCTAAACTCCATTCGTATTCTCTTCTCTCTGGCTGTTAATCTGGATTGGCCTATGCATCAACTAGATGTGAAGAATGCTTTTCTTTATGGTGATTTGGACGAGGAGGTTTATATGGAGCAACCTCCTGGGTATGTTGCTCAGGGGGAGAATATTGTCTGCAGACTGAGAAAGGCCATCTATGGGTTAAAACAGAGTCCGCGAGCTTGGTTTGATAAATTCAGCAAGGTTATTTCTAGTGTTGGTTTCCAACGCTGTCATTCTGATCACTCTGTCTTTCTTCGACGCACAACAACTGGTTTGGTTATTTTAGCTGTTTATGTTGATGATATTCTGCTCACTGGGAGTGATTCAGTTGCCTTAATAGAGACCAAGGAGTATCTAAACCGTCATTTTGTCACTAAGGACATGGGAAAACCAAAATATTTTCTTGGGATTGAAGTTGCATATCAAAGGCATGGCCTGTTGTTGTCCCAAAGGAAGTATGTGCTAGATTTACTAGAAGAAGCAGGTCTCTCGGGATGCAAACCTTCAAACACTCCAATGGAGGCAAATATTGATTTGTGGCGTGATGATACCTCTTTACTAGAAGATGTTGGACAATACAGGAGACTGATTGGTAAGCTAATCTATTTGACAGTTACCAGACCTGATATTACTTTTGCAGTGGGTGTACTGAGTAGATTTATGCACAAACCTAGAGAAGTTCATTGGACAGCTGCCTTAAAAATTTTGGCATATATCAAGAGTTGCCCTGGTAAGGGATTGCTATATAAGAAGCATGGGCATACTCGCATTTCTGCTTTCTCTGATGCTGGCTATGCAGGAGATATGGGAGACCGAAAGTCAACCTCAGGTTTCTGTACTTTTATTGGAGGTAATCTTGTCACTTGGAGAAGCAAGAAACAAGATGTAGTATCACGGTCTAGTGCAGAGGCCGAATACAGAGCAATGGCTCACACTGCTTGTGAGATGGTGTGGCTACGAAAGTTTATGACAGAACTTGATCTTGTTCAACCTGGACCCATGCCTATGCATTGTGACAACCAATCTGCCATTTACATTGCACAGAATCCTGTATTTCATGAGAGGACAAAACATATTGAAGTTGACTGTAATTTTGTCAGAGATGCTTGGGAGAAGAAGATAGTATCTCTCATATTCACTCCGTCCTCACAACAACTTGCTGATATTCTTACCAAGGCTACATCTTCAAAGGTGTTCTCTACTATATGTGACAAGCTGGGCATGATAGATATATATGCTCCAGCTTGAGGGGGAGTGTTAAATTAAGTAGTAGGTTAAGTATTGGGTATTGGGTTAATGGGATGTTACCCATTAACCTTAACCCTATTGTATGGCTATATATATCTCTCTTATGATCTCAATAAAGATTGATTAGGGTTTCATCTACTTTTACAGTTATCAAACAATGTTGACAATTTACTATAATACCACACTTGGAAAATTATTTGCAAAAGGTCGAATGGATTCTAGCCCTCTAGAGATTTGAAACTTTCTTTAAAAATTGGAAGTTTTTATGATCTTTATCTTTTGGTTTTTTTTTTAAAAAACGTTTCTATTATATATCTATTTTTCAATTGCAGACATACAGCATCGATTGCCGCTGGTAATCATGGAATTCCTGTCATTGTGTCTGGGCATCATTTTGGGAATGCAAGTGGCATGGCTCCTCATGCACAGTAAGTTATTAAATTCCATCAACAAATATATTAATGCAAGTATCTGTGGTCTTCAAATATTGATAGCAAATTGTCTGTCACTTTGTTGCAGTATCGCTGTTTATAAGGCTCTGTATAAAAGCTTTGGAGGCTTTGCTGCAGATGTTGTTGCTGCCATAGACCAGGTAAACAAACACCTTTTTATTTGCTTCTGTACACTAAAAGTTTAGTAGCCCAAATTTTTTTACCATCCTGCCTGATTCAATTGGATAACATCCTCCTCAGGTTGTATTAGGTTCCTATTTCTTTTATTCTACTTCGTATTTCATTAGGAAAACAAGTTTAGGGCTGTTTTTAGGCATGTAACCAGTTCATGGTGTTATCGGTGCTTGGTACATGGAGACCAGGAGATACGTCGATACCTCCCAGTTCAAAGTCCTTGTGGACATAGATAAGCACACAGTAATGGTTATTTTAATTTTCTGGAAGCATCTCATATACTTATAGAAGTGACCCTAGTACTTCTGCATGCCTATTTCACTTGTTACAAGTTATTCTTGCCATATTCTTCGTAGTTCATAGACCATTAAAGGACAAATTGAGATAGATGCATATCTCAGCAACCATATGCTTCTTTCTGATGGTAAATATGTGGAGACCATACAATTGATATACAGGACTGTAGCTGTGTGTCTTCCCTGCAACTTCAAGCTTCACTCAACTGTTTGTTTATTGACAATATATTCAATCACAGGCAGCTCAAGATGGTGTTGATATCATAAGCTTGTCAATCACTCCTAACAGGCGTCCACCTGGGCTCGCAACTTTCTTCAATCCTATAGATATGTCGCTGCTTTCGGCTGTAAAAGCTGGAATATTTATTGTCCAAGCAGCCGGCAATACTGGACCTTCGCCAAAGAGCATGTCTTCATTCAGTCCGTGGATATTTACTGTAGGTGCTTCTGCTCATGATAGGATCTACAACAACTACATTGTTCTTGGCAACAATCAAACTATTCAAGGAGTTGGACTTGCGCGTAAGTTCTGTTTCATGGTCTAACACATTTGTCCTCAAATATGGGTTGGATATAGATTTCGTGTCTTCGCACTTCATTTAGGTTTTTTTATATACAACTCTTTAAGTCGTCCATATTTACACAAGATAACCCCCCCCTCCCCCCAAGAACCCAAAACATTATTTGCAAAACTACCCTCTAATTCATCAATTTAGAAAAATGCCTCCCATATCTAATGTTGTTACGTATATGATTTAAGGATATTTTTTTAACTGTTTTACCCTTTGTCAAAATCGGCCAGGTGTTAAGAATCAAAGCCTTGAACAGAGAGAAACTCAACAAATGTGGGAATGAATCTCATTATCTTATTGAACAACTCAGGCTTCTTAAATAGCCTTCATCATAACAGAAAATAAAATGAACTAATTGCTATGTGATTTCAGCAACTGAATACAACAACTGAATAACAAACTAAACAGACTTATTTCAACAGAACTTAAACTGAAAGCTAAATAACTGGTTCTTCTCTTCATTCCCTCCCTAAAACTAGTTCTCAACTAGTTTAGCTCAGGAACTCGATGAACACCAAGCTGAGCTCTAGATTTCTGGAAAGGTAAGAGGCTTTGTCATCACATCTGCTAATTGGTTTTGAGTCCCTCAGTATACCATCTCAATAGCACCATCTCGAGTTAAATCACGAAGGAAATGGAGTCGCACATCAATGTGCTTACTTCTACCATGGAGTACTGGATTCTTTGACAATTGAATAGTAGAACTATTATCACAAAAAATCTTCGTACACTTACTCTCCTTCAAGCTTAGCTTCTCAAAAATTCTCTTCATCCATATAGCCTGACTTGCACATCCAGCTGCAGCCACGAATTCAGCCTCTGTAGTAGATAATGTGACAATTGGTTGTTTCTTCGAAGGCCAAGCAGCAGCTCCTGAGCCAAGCATAAACACATATCCTGACGTGCTCTTGCGATCATTCAAGTCTCCTGCATAATTACTATATGTATATCCAACAAGTTCTTCATCTCCTCCTTTCTCGTTAAAGACACCAAGCTCCAAAGTTCCTCTCAAAATACCTCATAATTCTTTTGACCGCCATCATGTGTAATTCTGTTGGTCTCGACATGTATCTGCTCACCAAACTCACAACATGCATAAAATCCGGCCTCGTAGCTGTGAGATACATAAGGCACCCCACCATTTGCTTGTACAGAGTCTCATCAACCTCAACTCCATTTTCATCTTTGAATAACTTGCAACTTGGAATAATCAGATTATGGACTGAATTGCAATGTTCCATTCTGAACTTCCTTAAAACTTCCAAAGCATACTTCCTTTGGCACAAATAGACTCCATTTGACCTTTGCAAAACTTCAATGCCAAGAAAGAATCTCATTCTTCCCAAACCAGTAATATCAAATCCTTTAACCATAGAACTCTAAAATTCATCAAACATAAATTCATCATTGCCAGTAAATATTAAATCATCAACATATAAACTGACAATGAGAATTTTACCTTTAACCTTTGTCTTGATGAACAGAGTTTGTTTGCTGTAGCATTTTTCAAATCCCTGACTCACAAAATGTGCCTCAATACGACTGAACCAAGCTCGTGGAGCTTGTTTAAATCCATATAAGGCCTTTTTTAACTTGTACACCTTCTGAGGACACTTCTTCAATTCATAGCCTCTTGGTTGCTCTACGAACACGTCTTCCTTCAGCTCTCCATGCAAAAATGCTGAATTAACATCAAGTTGAAAGAGACTCTATCCTCTTTGAGCTGCCAATGCCACAATCATCCTTACAGTATCCATCCTCGCAACTGGTGTAAAAACTTCTGTATAATTGATCCCTTGTTGTTGCACGTAACCTTTAGCGACCAATCTAGCTTTGAACTTGTCTAGCTTTCCATTCTCCTTAACCTTAGTCTTATACACCCATATCAGCCCTATCTTCTACACACTAGTAGGCAAAATGGTGACCTCCCAAGTATCATTTCTTTCTATTGCATTGATTTCAGAGTCCATTGCTAACCTCCAGTTCTCATATTTTACTGCTTCTTCAAAATGAGTTGGGTCAGAATCTGAAAAGAAAGCTGAAAGTAAATTCATACTTACATCTTCCTCTTCTGAAAGTCCCTCTCCACTATCATAATCTTGCATTCGAACTGGAGGTCTTCTAATTCTTCTATTTCTCTCTTCTTCTGGACTTGTTAGCTCTCTTTGATCTTCTGTTTCTGATTCCTCCCTCACTTCACCCGTAGCCTCTTCATTTTCTTCACTGGCTGTACCATCATAGCCTTCATTCACTGCTTCATCTTTTTCTTTATCATTCCGTTCCAAATCAGCCAACACAAACTCTTCATAGCTCTTGTCCCAATCCCAAGACTTGTCCTCCTCGAACGCAACATCCCTGCTCACTATTACCTTCTTTGTGATGGGGTTATGAAGACGATATGCCTTGGATTCTTCACTAATGCCCAACAACACACAAGATAAGCTCTTTCCCTCCAACTTTGTTCTTTTTGCATCCAGAACATGTACATGAGCCACACACCCAAACACTCTAAAGTGTTCCACTGATGGCTTTCTTCAAGCTTCCTCAGGAGTCTGATCCTTCATAGCAAAAGTTGGACATCAATTAAGAACATAGAATGTCCAATTTATTGCTTCTGACCAAAAGGTCTTGGGAAGCTTCTTTTCAGATAAAATGCATCGAACCATGTTCATCACTGTTCGATTTTTCCGCTCAGCCACTCCGTTCTGTTGAGGAGTATAGGCTGCAGTCAGTTGTCTTTTGATGCCGTGCTCCATGCAAAACTCATTGAACTCAAAGGATGTGAATTCTCTCCCTCGATCTGTTCTCAAGCATTTAATATACTCTCTTGTTTCTTTTTCAACATAATTCCTAAAGTGCTTAAACATGCTCAATGCTTCTGACTTTTCTACTAAAAGAACAAGTCCATGCTTTTCTAGTAAAATCGTCAATGAAACAAATGACATACCTCTTTTTGCTATTAGAAATAGGAGATATTGAACCACATATATCAGCATGGATAAGTTGAAGCCTTTTTGTAGCCCTCCAATTACTCTTCCTTGGAACTGGATCTCTGTGTTGCTTCCCAATTAGACAACTTTGACACACTCTTGATGGAGACTTGAACTGAGGCATACCTTCTACCATATTCCTGTACTGCAACATCCTTAGACCTTTGTAACTCAAGTGTCTGTAGCAACAATGCCACAAATGTGCTTCATCATGTGAAGAGGTGTAGAGGCAAGATGGTTTTGAATCAATGATCTTTTGAGGCGAAGAGCTTGCAACCATCACAAACATCCGGTTTGTTGTCATGTCAGATGTTACTATCAGTCCTCTCTCTGGATAATATATCTTGAGCCTTCCATTTTGAATGAGAATAGTCAGTTCCTTTTCTTGTAATTGTCCGATACTCAGCAGATTATTTCTCAATTCAGGCACATAATAAACTTCACTGATAACATGTGTAAAGCTTCCTACTTTCAATCTCACATTACCTCTGGCTGTCACTTCCATTCTTGAGTTATTGCCTAGCTTCACTCTGTGTTTGAAACTTTCATCGAGATCATAGAACGTACTCTTGTCACCGCTCATATGATTGCTGCATCTCGAGTCTAAGAACCAAATATCTTCTCTTCGAGCTCCATGGTCTTCTTCATAAGCCATGAGCAGCATCTCTTCTTCTTCTTCTCCCATCTCAGCATAATTGGCTTCTTTATCCCAGCTTGGACACTCAAATTGAAAGTGTCCAAGTTTGTGACACTTATAACACTCTAAGTAGCCTTATTGTACATCTGCCTACCTCTTCCTCTTCTTCTGCCCTATAAGCACTGCCCCTATAAGCACCTCGACCTCGTCCTCTTTCACCTACGTCTCTTCTTTCTTCAGTTGCAACTTTCAATACGTGATCTTCACTGTTGGTTCTTCTAAACTTTTGTCATTTGATTCGAAGGAGCTTCGAAGTTCATCCACAGAAAGACAATCGATGTCATTTGATTCTTCGATGGAGCATACAATGTAGTTGAACTTCTCGGTGAGAGTTCGCAGAATCTTCTCCACAATCTTGACATCTTGCATGTCTTCTCCATAATTGCGCATATCATTTGCCACCACCATGACTCTGGAAAAATAGTCCGTTACAGACTCTCCATTCTTCATCTCTAGAATCTCAAACTCTCTACGAAGAGCCTGAAGCTGAGCCTTCTTAACCCTGGTATTCCCTTGATACTTTGTCTTCATGGAGTCCCATAATTGCTTGGATGTGCTCTTGTGGCTGATTGTCTTCAAGATTGACTTGTCTATTGGCTGGAAAAAATAATTTTTGGCCTTCAAGTCTTTCAGCTTGAGTTCCTCCAAGGATTTGCTCTGTGCATTAGTCAGCACGATTCCAGCAGCCGGCTCGGTGTAACCAGGATCGATTATGCTCCAGTATTCTTTCGATCTCAGCAGATTCTCCATCAGCATGCTCCAGTGATCATAATCCCCATCAAATCTGGGAATGCTCAGCAAGTTGTGTCCTTCAGTCGCCATCGTGATCTCACTCTCTCTCAGAGCATTTCTCTCAACCACTCTTTTCTCTTGAAGTGTTTCACTCTCTCTTTCTCACAATTACTCTATTTCTCACAATCAGGCCCGTATGCAGGTTCTGATACCACAATGTTAAGAATCAAAGCTTTGAACAGAGAGAAACTCAACAAATGTGGGAATGAATCTCATTATCTTATTGAACAACCCAGGCTTCTTAAATAGCCTTCACACCATAACAGAAAATAAAATGAACTAATTGCTACGTGATTTCAGCAACTGAATACAGCAACTGAATAACAAACTAAACGGACTTATTTCAATAGAACTTCAACTGAAAGCTAAATAACTGGTTCTTCTCTTCACCAGGATCCAATCCCAAAACCGTTTGTTATTTTACCCTTTGTCAAATCGGCCAAGATCGAACCCCAAAACTGTTTGTTAAGTAGCTATAGAATGTGAAAACCCTAATTCATTATGAGATCACTTGGGCTTTATATAGGCCCCTACATAACTTACAAATAAGTCCCTAACTAATACTAATATGTCAACACTCCTCCTCAAGATGGGCGAAAGATATCCACTAAGCCCATCTTGTCACATCCTCTAATCATATCTAACGAACTAAGTCCTTTAGTCAGACAATCTGCTGCCTGATCCTTAGTTGGAACATGACTTAACTCCAGTAGTCCATTGTCCAATTTCTCTTTGATGAAGAACCTATCGATCTCGATGTGTTTGGTTCTATCATGCTACACTGGGTTGTTGGCGATGCTGATGGCTGACTTGTTATCACACCACAGCTTCATCTTGGCTCCTTGATCCAGCTTCAGCTCCACCAACATACTCTTCAATCATAACAACTCTGTAACTCCTAAGGCCATAGCTCTATACTCTGCTTCAGCTGTTGACCTCACTACCACCGATTGCTTCTTGCTCTTCCACGAGACCAAGTTACCTCCTATAAAGATACAATATCCTGAGGTGGATCTCCTGTCATCAGCACAGCTAGCCCAATCAGAATCGCAATAACCCTCGATGCTCACATGTCCATTCTTTCTGAATATCAGCCCCTTTCCGGGGGCACTCTTTAGATATCTCAGAATCTGGTACACAGCGTCCATATGACCCTTCCTCGGATCGTGCATGTAACGACTCACCACGCTTACTGCAAAAGAGATATCAGGACGTGTGTGACTCAAATAAATCAGCCTTCCCACCAACCTTTGGTATCTGTCACGATCAACTGGTTCTCCAGCCTCAGCACCTAGCTTGAACTTCTGGTCGATCGGTGTAGTTACAGGTTTGCACCCTAACATCCCTGTCTCTTTGAGAAGATCCAGTGCATACTTTCTCTGGGATAGGACGATTCTCTCCGCTCCTCGAGCTATCTCTATTCCAAGAAAGTATCGAAGCAAACCAAGATCTTTCACCTCGAATTCCGTACCCAGTCTCATTTTGAGTTGGGCAATCTCCTTCTCATCATCCCCTGTAATAATCATATCATCCACATATACCGCAAGTATGGTAATGTGGTCTCCACTCCGTCGAAAGAACACTGTATGGTCGGCGTTGATCTGTTGGTACCCCATACCAATCATAGCCCTTCTGAATCTGTCAAACCAAGCACGAGGGGACTGCTTCAGCCCATAGAGAGACTTCTTCAATCTACAGACCTTTCCCACTGTCTGATCTGTACCGAATCCTGGTGGTATCTTCATGTATACCTCCTCCACTAGATCTCCATGAAGAAATGTATTCTTCACATCTAGTTAGTGTAGCTTCCATCCACCATTTACTGCTAGAGAGATTAAGGTCCGAATAGTGCTCATCTTCGCCACCGGTGCAAAGGTCTCATCATAATCGATGCCATATGTCTGACTATACCCTTTTGCCACCAGACGAGCCTTGTAGCGTTCAACTTGTCCATCTGGATTCTGTTTCACAGTAAAGACCCACTTGCATCCAACTGCTCTCTTCCCTTCTGGTAGTTTTACTAGCTCCCAAGTGTGGTTCTTCTCTAGAGCTCCTAGCTCCTTGTGCATAGCCGCTTTCCACTTTGGGTCCTTCTTAGCAATCTGTTAATTGCTAGGTACAGTAACAGAGTCCAATGATGCAATGAATACCCTATGTGCAGGGTGGATGTTAGAATATGAAACAAATTGGGCAAGATCCCAACCATATCTATCGGGAGGATTTCCCGCATTACTACGAGTAGTCCTCCGTACTGATATTAGTGTGGGAGGAGTAGTGAGAGGAATGTTATCAGTAGGGAGAGGAATGTTATCAGTAGGAGTGTTATCACCTTGGGATGAAACTGGTGGTGGTGTAGGTGTTTCAGGAGTCGGGGTAGGCGTTGGCAAGAGACTTGGCAGTACTAGTGGCACTGTAGGTACTGTTCCTGTAATTTGTTTGCCCTTCCTACTATAGGTTAGTAGCTCCCCCCTGAACAGTGGGCCTAACACCTCTTGTCTCATTTTCCTTTTCTTCGTCATTCTCCTGCTCCTCAACCAATTCTCCATCCCAAGGAATCGATACAGAAATGGATTTCTCCATATTGTTCACCGGTCTCTCACCATTCTCCTCCTCTCGCCTCATACTTCTAGTATTGGGCGAGTTACCAGCGGATGAAGTTACCTTCTGGGTGTAATATGGTTCGAGTTCTCGAAAGTGCACATCCATACTCACAAACAACCTTTTCTCCACCGGGCTCCAGCAAACATATCCCTTCTGAGTAGCAGAATATCCCACAAAGATGCACTTCACAGCTCTAGGGGCAAGCTTTCCGACAGATAGCCTGTTGTCCTTCACAAAGCACACACAGCCAAACACTTTGAGTGGAAGGATCCCACCATTATCTCCCTTTAATATCTCACACGGAGACTTCCAATCCAGTACCCTCGAGGGCATTCTGTTGATCAACGCTGCTGCAGTCAATACTGCTTGCCCCCATAATGTTTCTGGGACATTCATAGAGATCATCATGCTTCTAGCAACCTTTAAAAGATGTCTGTTCTTCCTTTCCGCTACCCTATTCTGAGCAGGTGTGTATGGACAGGTTGTCTGGTGATGTATTCCTTGAGCTGACAAATATTCTTCAAAGGCTCTGTTGGTATACTCTGTCCCATTATCTGACCTCAATACTTTCACCACTGCTCCGTATTGAGTCTGAACAGTCTTATGAAAATTTTGGAAGCACCCGAACACATCACTCTTAGTCTTCATCAGGTATAACCAAGTAACACGAGAGAAGCAATCAATAAATGTAACAAAATATTTGTATCCATTCATAGAACTTGTGGAACAAGGCCCCCAAACATCTGAATGTACCAAGTCAAATGCATGAGAACTTCTATGACCAGAACTAACATAAGAGCTTCTAGTAAGCTTTCCAAACTCACATGCATCACACACAAGTTTCTGTTTATTTGCTTTCTCAAATAAAGAAGGATACAATCTACCTAAAACACTAAAGGATGAGTGTCCCAACCGCTGGTGATGAAGCATTAACTCATTTTCAGCACTCATTTTAGATCCTACTCCTGCTTCCTCTATGACTGACACCAATGCTGAATCCAGCCCTTCACGATTCAGATACCACAGTCCACTACGCCATGTGCCAGTCCTAAGTCTCGGCCCTGTCCCCTTCTCCTGGAAAATCACCTTGGGAATATCAAAAGAAACAATGCATTTTAGTTGGAGGATGATAGAACTAATGGACAAAAGATTGACTGGAAAGGAAGGTGCATGTAAAACATTGGACAAAGTTACAGAACCAGTACAATCGACTGTACCCTTACCAACCACCGGCTGAAATGTACCATCAGCTGTTTGAATACTATCAGGCGATGCTAAGTGAGTATATGATGAAAACTCACTAGTATTACCTGTCACATGGCGAGACGCACCGGAGTTTACTATCCACTCTGATGATCTGTCAGGAGACATAGAAGCAAGAGCATGTATGTCATCAATACCTTTCTTCGAATGAGCATAGGTAGCAGTGTTGCCTTTGGTGAAGAACGAAGTGGATGCCTCCGCAGTCCTACTCATCAGATCTCCATCCCCTGCTACTTGCTGTTTTTTTCTGAGTATTGTGAGGAGAGCACGATCCTCCTCTGTAAAGACCACCTCAGCTTCTTCTTCTTCTGATACCGTCAGATTTGCCCGATTTCCTGCTCCTCTTCTACCTCGTCGACCCCCACGGCCACGACCACGACCTCCGAACTGTCCACGTCCACCCGAATCTCCTTCTTTGGATGGCTTGGTGCAAGCATGCCTTAGATGACCCACCGCACCGCAGTTGTAGCACTGTCGGGTCTCTCCCCTAGATCCAGTGTTGCTAGAGGCTGCCAGTGCTGATTTCACCACAAGAAGTCCACCTGTCCCCGCTTGCAGCCGAATGCGAGTCTCCTCCTGGATCATAGCAGAGATAGCCTCCTCAAGCGTGGGAATCTTCGGCTGAGCTAGCAGCAATGCGATTCGCTGAGCGAACTCTGATGTCAATCCTTTAAGAAACACCATAGTTCTCTCTTGTAGAAAGGCCTCCCGTTCTTTACATCCCGGGTCCTTGCAGCTATAGCCCGGGGAGAAAAAATGATCATAATCCAGCCACAGGCGCTTCAACTCTGTAGCATATTCCTGTACAGTCCTCTCTCCCTGGACTGTGGCGTCGATCTCTCCTTTAATCTGGAATACCCTCAGGTTATTCCCCACTCCATCATATGTCCTCCTCAACTTCTCCCAGACGTCCTTCACCTTCTCAATGCCATCCACCGTGGCGACGATCGTCGGGACCAACGAGTTGAGAAGCCAGATGTACACCAACATATGAGTGGTCTTCCACTCATCCCTTCTCTCCGAGTCCTCCTCCGGTTCTGTCGCCTCTCCTGTCAAGTAACCCTCCAGGTTCCTCCCCGCAAGGGTGTATCTCACCCGCCGCGACCAGCTCAGGTAAGTACTCGGTCCATCAAGCTTCAGATCGATGGTCGGAAGCTCCAACTTCTTCGATGGTTTTGTCGCACTCTCACCAGCCGACAACTTCATTAGCTTCATCAAAGTTGACACCTCCGCGGGGTTCAACTTCTTGATGATCTCCTCCATCGAATAGGCTTCAGACCCACCACCTGTTCACCTTCTCTTCCGACTCTTGTTGTGTGCAGTAAAAATTTCGGCAGCACTTCTGCTGCACAACAAGAGTAGGATCTCAAACAAATTCTCGTTTCTCAGAGGAAACAAGAACCAAAAACAGTTATATATCTCATCGATGTGAGATATAAACTCTTCCTGTCATCAGTTCGAGGACTGAGTCGAGGGAACCCATGCCAAACTCTAGGTCCGGCATAGCGCAGCAAGGGGGGGCTCGAGGTGGCAGCGGCTAGGAAGGGGGGTTTGGAGGTGTCAGCGGCTAGAGGGGTCAAAGGGGGGGGTTCGAGTTGGTCAGGGGCTGTTCCGTGGGGTTCAGGGGGGG
>BQKN01065314.1:123954-162742 GCA_022839385.1 Asparagus kiusianus
CCCCCCCCCCCCCCCCCCCCCCCCCCCCCCGCCGGGTGAGAGAGGGGTGGCGGCTAGGGTTTTGGTGGCTCTGATACCATATAGAATGTGAAAACCCTAATTCATTATGAGATCACTTGGGCTTTATATAGGCCCCTACATAACTTACAAATAAGTCCCTAACTAATACTAATATGTCAACAGTAGCAACGTCAAATTGGGGGCTATTTTTTCTCCAATGCTGATGAATTAAGGGGTAATTTTGCACATACAGATATTTGTGGGGCAATTTTGCAAATATGGATGATTTAAGGGGTATATATACCAAAAAAACCTATCATTTTATTATAAATGGATTGATATAAATTCGTAGGCTTCTATCATTGAACATATTTCATAGGTTTTCTTCTATCATTAAACATATTTATACTGAGTATCAAGTTCTACCTTCAGCTGCCACAGATGGGGATTCAATGTATACTCTTATTTCTGCTACTCATGCCCTGAAAAATGAAACAGAAGAGGTAAATAATCTGGGGGAGTGCCAAGACTCAAGCTATCTGGATCAAGATCTGGTTAAAGGAAACCTCTTGATATGTAGCTATTCTATTCGCTTTGTTCTTGGTATGTCATCAGTCAAGCAAGCTTTACAGACAGCACAAAATGTTAGTGCAGCTGGCATTATTTTCTATATGGATCCTTTTGTTCTTGGGTTTCAGCTCAACCCGACCCCGATGGCGATACCAGGACTTATACTACCTTCTGCAGATGACTCCAAGGTTTGGCCATTAACATGCTATCCTATACTTATTTTTCAAAATTTTCCGCAATAGTGAAGTTCAACAACTGCTCCTTGAATTTCTCATTTTCTGTTCTCAAGAGCAAAATGGACTTTCTGCTTATTTCATGTGAATCATGTCAATTAAGAAATTCTCCTTGGTTACCATCATAGTCATTTGGGAGTGTAGGATTGTGCTGTTGGGGGAAAAATGTTTATCCATGTTTCCTGAGAAATTTCCAAGTAAGAAAACACAATAATTTTTTTTAGGAAAAATCAAAACATTTGTAGTTCGTTAATATTGGGGGAAAAGTGAATAATGATTTAATATTGTGTATTATTTGATACGGTTCATTTCTGCTATGTTGCTCATCGTAGTTTCCTGCATCCCCTGCAAGAAAACTGGGACGTTGTGTTGAATTCTGAAAAATATTTTTATAGCCTTAGATTGTGGTGAGGGCTGATAAATGGTCTTATACTCTTATCACCCTTCTGTATTGTCCAAGGTAATTTCCTATTCTTCATCTATACTGTCCTATCCAACATTTTAGACATGCTCCAATGTTTGTATCTTCATTGGTCAAGAGCTCTATAGTTAACTTTGGTAAATCTAGATGAAAAAAGGGTCCTCTTGTATTAATAACATTATTCCGATCTTTAAGCGTATATATGTTTTGAAATGCGTCAGGGATTGAAACCTGAACCTGAATGTTACTAATTAATGCTTTGGTGATCTCATGGCAGATTTTCTTGAAATACTACAATGATTCCCTAGTGAGGAATGTAACTTCCAACTCGATAGTCAAGTTTACTGGTGTTGCGAAAATTTTAGGAGGTATCAAAGCTAATTACAGCAGTTCTGCGCCAAAAGTAATGTATTATTCTGCCAGAGGACCTGATCCAGAGGATAACTTGATTGCTAATGCTGATATATTGAAACCCAATTTGATTGCTCCTGGCAACTCAATATGGGGTGCTTGGAGTTCTCTAGGTGCGGATTCTGCTGAATTTCAAGGTAACAATAAAAGTTATCATCTATGTCCTCTATACTTTCTTGGAGCTGAAAACAGTTCTCTCTATCTTACAATTCTTCTCTCGTTCATAGTACTGCTTTATATCCAATAGACTCAATTGCAGAGTAAATGATGGCTGATGTTTTTGGGATCTCTTCTAGGTGAGAGTTTTGCGATGATTTCTGGTACAAGCATGGCAGCTCCCCATATTGCTGGTCTTGCTGCTCTAATCAAGCAAAAATTTCCTAATTTTAGTCCTTCAGCTATTGCGTCTGCTCTCTCCACAACTGCCACAGTCAATGACAAGCAAGGTGGCCCAATTATGGCCCAACGGGCTTACAGCAACCCGGACTTGAGTCAATCACCAGCGACACCATTTGATATGGGCAGCGGTTTTGTTAATGCCACAGCTGCATTAGATCCGGGTTTAATTTTTGATTTAAGTGAGTTATACTCTCTTTTAGCAATGAGCTATAGTTTTTACCATGGTGTTACAAGCATGATGATGTTAAATGGTCTAAGAAGATGAATATACAATTTAAGAGATGCATGGAGAATTAAACCACAATTTTATTGAAGTGCAACGATTTATGAACGTAATACCTTGTAGTTTCACTGTTGCAGAGAGTCTATAGGTTAAATACTTTTACTCTTTTACCCTCAGAGGAATTTTGGGAGATATTGTCTCTGGGTGAAATCAGGAGTCTATCAGAGGATAAAAGAGTAAAACATAATAATAACCCATGTGGTCTATCAGCAACAATGAAACTATAGGGGTAGTATGTTCAAAACAATTATACTGCAGAGTTGCGCACAATAACCCTTAAATAATTCCAAATGTGCCATATTTTTATTGAAGCGCAGGAAAGAACAGTGATAGAACGGAAATAATACAGCACATAGTCTATGTTACTATTGGTGATTTGTGTAAAGTTGAGTTAGTGGCATTTTCTTAAGCAATTTGGGGCACAGCTCAATGCTTCATCAAAATTTTCCTAGGATTTCTAGAACTTTCAGGACTTGCACTAAAGCAGGGACTTGTTGAGTTTTTTCAGTTCATACGAGTTCTTTTTTATGGCAGTCTACTCCCTATGCTTGATAATTTCTGTTTGATTCATTTGTTTTACACTTCTCAGTTCATTTGTTTTACACTTCTCTGTCTTTTATCGTATGCAGGTTCCGATGATTTCTTCTCCTTTCTTTGCGGCATCAATGGCTCTGCTCCTGTAGTTCTAAATTATACCGGTCTTAGCTGTAATGTCTCCAACATGAATGGCTCAGACCTGAACTTACCTTCAATCACTGTAGCAGTGCTTAACCAATCAACAACTATCACGAGAACAGTCACAAACATCGCCAATGATGAAATTTACGGAGTTAGCTGGAGTCCTCCTTATGGAGTCTCAGTTTCGATAACACCCAAAAAATTTTCTATAGCAAGTGGGCAGATGCAAAATCTAACGGTTGTTTTGAATGCTACATTGAACAATTCATCTCCCAGCTACGGAAGAGTAGGTCTTTATGGAAGCAAAGGTCATGTGCTAACATTTCCATTGTCTGTGATCTCAAAGATCATTTATAATAGCACAGTGAGCTGAAGCTGGCTCGATTATTTTAGTTTTCTCGCCATTTTGACCCAATTTTTTGTTGTTTGTAAATTTTGAAATGTCAATGTAATTAGAAGGGTGATCGACAAATAATTGTAATGGATGTATTTTTTTGTTTTACAGAAAGCTGAAATTTAATTAAAACAGGTCTAAGATTGTACTGGTTTTTGCTGTTAAATGGTTCAAGTATGTGGATTTTTGTCTTTGTGATGTGTTATTTTTTATAGTTGACGATATGTATTGATTTCTTAAGCAGCCTGCTGGCTTTTCATGTCACTGAGCAGCTCAAAGTGCCGGTTATCTATTTGTTCCTCATCTTGTTAGATTTTTTTATGTTGGCATTATGAAATTGGTTCTGCTGAGGATAGTGCTAATTTTTATATTGGTATCATATGCCACCTTGCTATTTTCCTATGCATCGTATTATTGGTTCATAAGAAACCGTATGCATCCTAAGAAGCTCATGAGAAGCGTTGGTAACTAGACCTGCAGGTATCAATCATAGAACACAACATAGACATCTT
Organism: Asparagus kiusianus; assembly: GCA_022839385.1. Lineage (NCBI taxonomy): Eukaryota > Viridiplantae > Streptophyta > Magnoliopsida > Asparagales > Asparagaceae > Asparagus > Asparagus kiusianus. The sequence continues at coordinate 127,856 of BQKN01065314.1, forward strand.
AAGGTACAAAATGGACACATATTCCATTCTCTTAAAATCCATCTCAACATAAGCACATTCATGATCCTAAGATAGCATCTTTAGTAGCATTTACAGCAACAAGAGAGATTATTCTCAACAAACATCTTCTTCTCTATGCAACATTGAAGGAATTGACTGTGCTCTCCACAAACTTCCTTGCTCCCTTGAACCATCTCTTGTCACCAGCTTGTGCTTTGCATATGTAGAGTTTTCCATCAGAAACAGTTGCAGTTATGATCAAATGCTTGCCTCCTTCATCTCCATCAGCTGTCCTTGTTAGAACCGTAATGTTGTAGTAATCTTTTCCTCCCACAACTGGAGTTGCGGTCTCCAGTATGTTAGCAGTCGCGACAACATCAGGATCAAATCCACCCTGTCGAAATCGATCATCAGCATGGTTTTTTTGGTGAAACGTTTTCAACGTAAATGGAATATTATTGGTTTGTTATATGTCTACATGGAATTTTAGTCTCACCTCAGAAGCGGTTTTGCCGGAGTATGCTTGTTTCCCTAGCAAGTAATCAACCTGCACAGAGAAATGAATTGAAATTGTGATATGATAAGTTATGAATTGACAAAGAACTATTTTGTTTACTTAAAGATTTAAGTTGTTCATAAGTCCAACAGACAGGATTACACTCTTTAACCAATTCCGAGTCGGGAAATGTAGATACATAGGTACTCCTGGCGAGCCGATCACGCATACTGGGGGCAAATAGGATGTTCATATATGATTTGAATTCTTGTGGAACAACAACAACAAAGTCTTTATCCCAAAACTTTTGGGTCGGCTACATGAATCAACTGCTATCTCCTTTATTAAATTACCCACCATCATATCCTTCCTAACTGTGGGCCTGACCATAGCCCTGCTTTCTCCATTGATTCGAATAAACTTTTATACGGATTAAAATTATGAATTGCGTATTGCAAATAAGCTTACCTTCGACAGAAATTCTTCTGGGGGACCAAAATCCTTGATAGATTTCTTATCAGTGGGTTGGACCATGACAGTAACATTGCTGTTGGCGTCAAAGTTATCCTCATACCTCAGAACCTGACCAGGGTACTCAACCTCTTTGCTCGGGTTCCACTTCGACGGAATGTTGATCTTAAACCCGTCACGACTAACTGCTAAAAAGTCCGTGTTGGTCTTCGGCTTCCCAAAAACATTAGCTACAGCATGAAAACAATACGTTAAACCCATTCACGGTTACACGCCAAAGAGATTTGTGTTCAGACAGGAAATAAATATATTATACCAGCTTCACCGTAGGCAGCATCAGCAGGGGAGACTTTAGTACTGAGAGCTGCACCGCCGATGAGTACAGTGAGGGCCAAACGGCGTGAGACTGCATTACTGGGCTCGTCGTCGGGCTTGTTTTGGGCCTTGCAGATGAGCTGAGTGGGCCTGACGTTGGGCCCGAGACGCTGCGAGGGGGTCCGGGCTGTGGTTGTGGAGGGTGCGTGGTGGTGGAGGAAGCAAGCGGTTGACGCCATTCCTGTTACTGGTAAGTCTTCGAGGTCGTTGGCTCTTCTTGGTTTTTGCTAAGCTTGCTTTGTGTTTGTGAGGTGCACAGGCTTTTGTTTAGGGTGTTGAGGGAGCGTGGATGAGTGGAGGGAAACGGGTTGGTGTGGATATTGGAGGGATGTGTGAGTGGGATCAGAGGAAGATTGAAGGATTTGGATTGGATAAGGTTTGAGGGAATTTGATTGGGCCATGCTGGCTTCTGAGGGTTGTTATTTTGTCATCTCAATCTCCGATGTTTTTTTTTTTAAATTTTTAAATCTTTATTTGTGTACATACAGTAGTTTCTTCTTTGCGTGCATTTTAGGTGAAGATATATTAATGCTTAGTTAGAAATTTATTGAGGTCAATATCTCCTGAGTTTTTTTTAAATCTTTATTTGTGTACATACAGTAGTTTTTTAATTATTTTAAATCTTTATTTGTGTACATACAGTAGTTTTTTAGAAAAATTATCTCCTGATATTAGATTATGATCAGCTAGAAACCTTACATATAAATTTATTGAAGCATGAATAATACAAAATGAGGACATCAGTTGAGCTGTCCAAAGAACATTTATGGCATAAAACTTGAGAGTAAACATAAAACTACAGGCCTTTCTAATGTAGTATTTACTATAAGGCAATGCCTACATGCCTGATAAAATTATCAGTGCAAGATTTCGATATTTTGACATTCATATTATGAATGGTTACATGACATGCAATTGCAGCTCTAAAAAATTAAATGTTAAAAAGGTCGACACTGGAGGATGGTACATCCTACTGGTTCCATATTTCATCCGGTTGAATAATAAGCCACAACTCAAAGATACTTACCACAAAAATGAGAACAAGGAATTCCTCATTAAGGTCCTGATCATTTGGCCACCTCATACGAGCAAAATTTGCAGTCACGTCGACGAGGACCTTTGATGTCAATATTTCATCAATCTACAAGATTACTGTTTCATCAATCTACAAGATTATAGGCACAAAACAAGAAGTTTGAAAATTTTCAAATTTAGACCACAATTTCTCTTCCTCCATGTAACATAATCAAATACAAACATTTGAATCATAGTACAACGAGATCTCCAACATTACACAAACTAATCAAATTGCAACCTACGCCCCTCAATCATTCTTGGCAAAAATACTATTAGCAATAAAAGCCGGCACATGCAGGTCATCTAATATCTTTTGCACAGAAGGAAGCTTGGGAGAGGCTATGGGAGGCAGTGAAATATCTGGCATCTCCACCTTAAAACTCTCAATATTAATTTTCGGAATATTCGTCATATTTGCGTCTTTCTGATTACTTGGACCTTCTGGAAGTTTCTCCGCATCGTGATCTTTCAAAAAGTTAGCTATATGATCTTTCGGTATATTTGCAGGAATCTTGGCTGGATCAATGCCGGCAAGATTAGCCAAATCTTCAGGTGGCATAGAACTCAGTTGAGCCAAAACGTCAGGGGGCATAGTGTTCAGTTGGGACAAAGTATCAGGTGGCAGAGAATTCAAGATAGCTTGCATCTCATCAGGAGATATGGGTTCTGTTAGGGTTCGAGCTGCGAAAGAAAGATGAGCATTTGATGTTAAGATGAAGAAGAGGATTGGGAATAAAATTTGCTCCATCTTTTTCGTGTTGGAGGAGGAGAATGGTTGCGGTGGTGAGATTGAGGTCATGGGTTGAAATAGTTGATGACGATGTCAAATGGTATAGAGTTGGTTAGGGACTAGTGGAGGTGGGAGCTTGTTTAAAATTGGGTTAAGAACAGGATAGAGTTTCCGAAAATAGTAATCAGAAAAAGTCCTTTTTGTGTTTATCCATTAAGATTTTTGGATGTACGCCACCTATTCATTTCAGTAGCATGTGTCTGAACTTTGAGTTCGTGGGAAATGATGTGAGTGATACACAAACAGTTATGTCGTTGATAATTTGTATAATTCCATAGCTTGAAAGAATGGAACTTAGTCCAATCTTGTAAAATTTTCAGTTCCATGACATTCAATAACGTCTTCGTTTGGTAAGCCTTTATATCAGTTTCACCATACTGAAATAAATTTTATGAAATGAATCAGAGATGCTACTACAAGGGAACATACCGCAGAACACGGGGGGAAAAAGATGAAGAAGCTGGATTGACAACTTTATATAGGGGAAAAAAAGCTAACCCAAACCTGAAAATGTGTCCTATAAAGAACTTATCGCAACTAAGCGAAAGAAATAACAACAGAGACTTTAGCCCAAAATTTCGGGGTATTTATCGCAACCAATGGATTACAAACTGTCAGTTTATACATTTCATAAGAAATAAACAAGAGAAGCTGTACCTGACACAAAAAATTCTACAAGAATTATATTGTGCTAATAAACATCAGAGAGAAGCTCTCAGTTACAAGAACAAAGCCCCACATCAACTGATCAATGCCAGAATAAACAAATATCCTGAAAGGTCCCCTTCAAGAAGCTTTTTGGGCTGTCCATGAATGCTGTACATCATTACAGACTAACCCCATCCTGATTTTAGTTGTCTTGAGACCTTGTGTATAACCTGAATGTATTAAATTGACCTTGTAACAAGGGCCACTCCTCAACATACAGGGGCAAGATAAATAAGGTTCCTTCAAACTTAAATAAATAATTCAATTACGAAAGTAACCTCCAATAGAAAGACAATATATGATCAAAACCAGGCACACCTAGGAATAAACTTTCAAATCCGAGTATAACCACCTCCTTGATGTCCACTATTTTGGTATCTCCTCAAAGACTTTCTATTGCGAGAGTAACTCCTAGGGAGTGTCCATCGTCCTCTCCATGAAGAAATATGAGAATATATAAATGGAAAAGCAAAGGAAAGTAGAAGAATGAACACAATCCCAGCACATATCAGCATCACGTTTAGGAAACCGTCTTTAAGAAGAGGATCTTTTTGTTCTGTCCATGGCACACCCCCCACATTCATCCCAAAGACTGAGAAAAGCAGCATGAGAAAATGATATTTACACCAATTTAAATCTGAAATTACATACTATCATGTACAAAGGAAAATAACTTTACCTCCCGTGACGATGGATAAAGGAAGGATGATGATTGAGAGAAAAGAAAGATAATAGAGTTTCCTATTTATTTGCTCAGCTTGCCAGCTATCGAGACCAGCTTGAACAGCAGTTACTCTATTTACTATGAATCCAAGGTTCTCCTTAAGCCTCCTAAGGCGACTGATTAATTCTTCAAAAGCTACAATGTCTTCACCAACAAACCAACCTTTGGCTGCACATTTCTCTTTTACGCGTGGAAATACTTGTTCACCATGAGCAACTACCTGAAGGGGAAAATTTTATAAAGAACTTACAAATTGAAAAAATCAAAGCTGCTATGTTTGTACTCCCTCTAATGAAACCTTGTGGGAAATTTGCTTACTACATAAGAATATATATGCATGAGAATACTTGCTTGTAGAAGGCGCTGCAAATTCAGATGCATTTTAGCAAATTTTCTGTCATCCAACATTTGTTTCTTCAATGCAGAACCACCTACAGTTAAAGATATAACTCTATTTAGAAAGATACTCGTGCAGTGGCAGAGCCAAGAATTTTAGTGAGGGGGTCCAAAACATAATTAAACACAATAACCTATAATTTTTTTGCATGATTGATTAGGCATCTAAATATCATTCTTGAAACCGTTTCGTGGCATCTAAACAACATAACAAGCCTTTCAAAATCATATTTCGAATTAGGATATAGTGTATATTATAATTTTCTTCTTGCCTCCATTTTTTTTAACTGTTCATGACATCTTCCTTACCAATGTTACAAAATATATATTTTTCAATATAAGACAGCAAACAGTCAGTTGTATACTCATCTCCCATCCGGTTTCAAAGGTCATTCTTAATAACTTTCATTGCGGAAAATGCTCTCTCAACATCAGATAAATATGAAAAGAGAGTTCCATTTGAATTCCTCATCATTTGGGCCGAGGGCCAAAGGTGAAAAGAGCTAAGGAACTCATTACATGAGGGCGAAGAGAAGAACCAAATGCCAAGGGCAAAGAGGAACGGAAGGTGAAGAGAGAAAGTGAAGTTGTTGTCCGTCTCTGAGAGGATTTTGAGGAAATCTAAGGCATTCTATATATTTTACCCTTTATGAAATTACTATTAGCCAAATACCCTTATTTGCTTGAATTTTTTATTATTCCAAGGGGAACGAGGGCCCATTTGACCCATAATTGGCTCCGCCCCTGTACTCATGAATAACAATGTGAAAATCTCTGGTATTCATTTCATCACAACATAAAAACTTGGCTTGGCAGTTATCCAGACCAATAGAAGAGAGAGATTTGTACCAGTGATTATTTAAACCTGCTGAGTTATTATTTTTAAGTCAACACGGATCTGCATGACATGAAAAGATGGCAAAGCTAGTTGTAACATGGATCCTAGATATGCAGCACCCTTATAAAGATGAACTAAGTATCATGTGAGGTATGGGTACATCAGTATCACACATACGCGTGCACGCACACATTTTATCTCCTCCCTTCTTTATAACTGTCAACTATTTGTTTATGTTGCGTTATCATTTATCAGCAATATGGCAAGAACTTGAATTGGGTGACACTTCTTATTTTTATTAGGTGACGCTACGCTTCTCTTTCGTGCTATTTATCCTATTCTAGAGTTTGTCATATTCTTTCATACATGCACATCCATAATAATCCATATGCATACGCCTCAGATTTATTAGTTATCACTCATCTCCACTTACAAAACTTTGGTTGCTCCCCATCCCTTTGCAAAATCTTAAAGGTAGTAAATTGGTTCTTCTTCAATAGGGTACCTTCTACTACTTATTTCCTTTAGTTTATCATCCAGTCATCATCTACAAATATTTTGATATTGGAGAGGGTTAGACATGAATCTAGACTCCTCCTCACCTCTGTTATTGTATCCCAAATGTCAGAAGAAACTCCATCGAGTTCAAGGTGAAAGGAAAAAAAATTCCTCGATCTAATACATTATGGATATACAACAAGTTACCCATGCCATAAACTGGTTCATCACACCGACACTTCTCTCCCTACCTCCTATTATAATTATTAATTATTTGTTTATGTTGCATTATCAGCAATATGGCGAAAACTTGCATTGCATGGCTCTAATCTTTCATGTCATTTCTGTTCCGTCTGTTCCATTACACATTTCCTCATCGCTTTCTTCCATCTACGCATATCTTTATCCACATGGTTCTTTCAACATGTATTTGAGATCACAACAACACAAACTCATAAAAATCAATGAAAAACATCTCATGGATCCAAAAATCAGAGACAGTAATCTTTACCTCTATCGAGTTCCAGCTCGACCGAATCCAACTCCATCTCAAACTTCATGACAGCGTCCTGCACCTGATCCACGTGCACATCCACAACATGCACCAGCAGCTCCGCCGCCCTCCTCGGCACCGCCGCATCCCTGTCCTCCTCCCCCTCGAAATTCATCCCCAACAGCGACTCCAACAACTCCTCCCCGATCTCCACCCCTCCCCCCCTCGTCCCCTCCAGCCTCGGTATCTCCGACAGCAAACTCCGGCCCGTCGACACAAACCCTAGCCTCGGCACCCGGCCCAACGACACGCTGACCACCGAGTTCTCGGTAACCCTGGCGGCGAGTCGCAGCGTCGACGAGGAGTTGAGGCGAAAGATTAGGGCGCCGTCGACGAGTCCGCAGAAGGGGCCGGCGCTGGCGAGGGAGAGGATGTCTTGGAGCTTGAGAGGAGGGCAGAGGAGGGAGATTAGGGTTTGGGCTGAGATTGAGAGCTTTTGGCTGGTTTTGGGGAGCTCGATGTGGTACCAGTTGAACTGAGGCCCATGGGCCGAGGAGGAATTGAGGTTGAAGGCGATGGTGTGGGAGTTGCCGTTGCCGTCAAAGTGGCAAGCGCGGGTGCGGGCGGGGAATGGGGTTCGGTGATGGGCTTGGGGTTGGGCCTGGTTTGGGTCCATCCCGTCGGGGTCGGAGGGGGGGAGTTCCATGGGCGAAGAAGCGGGGGGATTTGTACTGGGGAGTTTGTGACCGGTTGTTTGTTGGTGGCTTGTGTTGTTGACATTTTTGATGTGGGGTTCTTTGGAATGGGAGGAGAGTGGACGCATCGTGAAGGAATACAATAAAAGAAGGTTGGTCACTAGATACCTCGGGAGGGAGGGATTTTTTTGATAAATAACTTTTTAAAATCTTTTGCATTTTGACTTAGTCCCCCAAACCATTGACATTGCTACCAGGTCCCTCAAATCATTAAAATTACTATCAGGTCCACGAATTCCTAAATAATTTTGAAATTAATCCCTCCAATCAAGGGGGAATGTAGCAATTACAAGGGTTATTTAGATCTTACTAGAATTCGGGAAACTAGCTGTGACTTTTCAATAATTTGGGGAACTAATTTCCCATAATTGCTTCTTCCATGCTTGATGTGAGCAACTTATTACAAAATAACCTAAGAACTGGGGTGCCTAATAGAAATTCCAATGGTATGATGGACTAATTTCAAAAGCCTTAAGAAGTTGGGACCTCATAGCACTTTCAGTTATGCAAGGGACTAATGTGAAAATATGAAATATTTAAAAGAACAATATCGGAAAATACCCCTACATTTTATCACAAATTTCTTGAGATTTTTCTTTATTTGGTTTGTATTGAATTGAATTCCTGACAGATTTTTTTTTCACTTTCTAGCTAAACTATTCTACTTCTAGCTCCTATGTTTGAAGAGTTGTGACGCATCAGAATTTTTATATTTTTTTTAGAAGTGCAATTAAGTAGAGAAAACTTGAGAAAGTCACTCCAGAGCTCCATAATTTAAACTTTCCAAGTATTTTCATCCAATTACATGCGAACGCAAAACCAATGTACGGCCAATGGTGCGTAGCGTAGTCCGTCGGTCTATTCTTTTTGTTTTGTTTCATTTCATTAAATCCGGACACTCAAAAGCCTTGCAATAATGCAAAATGGCAATTTTCTGATAATTGAATCACATTTAGCACCTTAGCGGCACTATTCAATGTTTATCAAGTGAATGGATCAATATGTACATAATAAAACGAAGACTGAACGAGTTAAGCTAACAGGCCGGGCCTGGCCGGCTAAGCTTTTTTCAAAAAGTAACAAACAATGCACAGCAAATAAATACGTACAGAGGAGCAAATTAATAATAGTATAACTTTGTTTACATGCTGGGTGTGCGTGGAAAAATTTTAAATTCAAATCTCAGCTGAAATGTTCAATGCAAAAGAAAGAAAACAAAGCAAGAAGATAGAGGAAAGTGAATTAACGCGCACGCACTGGACTTTATTGAATCACGCCTCTCCGGCCCGGCCCATGTGAAAAGAAATTCCTTGGCATGGGTTCCATGAAGCTTGCTAATGACACGCGAAAATAAACAAATTAAAAAAAAAATCTTCCCTAATAAAAAGGTTTTGCCGATATTAATCCCCAAAATCTTTGATACTTTGAAATTAATCACCCAAATCTTTATATTTTGAAACTAGTCTACCAAATACTTAAGCATTTTGAAACAGCGTCTCAAAACTTCATTTTGAGTCTAATCTCCCAAGCCATTTAAGTGTTTTGAAATTAGCCCCCGTAGCTAGCTTTGGGGGAATAATTTCAAAATATTTTTATATATTTCAGGGACTAGAATCAAAATATAAAGATTTGGGAGACTAATTTCAAATCACTCAAAGAATTTGCGGACTAATTTCAGAATATGTAAGATTTGGTGTGTGTGTGTGATGGAATTGGGGGACAAGTGTCAATTTATAAAAATTAATGGGACTAGTTTGAAATATCAAAATACGACGAAGGGTTGGGTGACAAATTTCAAAATATAAAGATTTTGGGCCCTAGTTCAAAATATGAATATGTGGGGTACTAATTCATAATATGAAAGATACGGTGGGCCTTATATCGAAAAAACCCCAAGAAACCCCTGGTAATAAGTTCTGATCTCAAATTCTTGCAAGAGATCGTCCTCCCATGGATCATGAATCTGAAACCAGCACCGAGCTCTCTGATCGAAGCCCCAAAAGGTGAGTCCCCTTCTCTTCTCTTAATATTTCATGCCCTGTTCTTTTACTTTTGAATTTGGGAAAATTTTCGGTTCTTTAGTAGCAGCAATCGAGAAACTGTCCCATTCTTTGCGGTCTCAAAATAATTTGCTGATCAATTGAACCTCCTTATAAACAACAATCAGTTTTTTCAAATTAGGGCCATATTTTATGCTACACGATCTAGGGTTACTGGCTGCTGGATAAATGGAAAAGAAAATTTCATAATGTTTTGTTTTGAGGCCCCAAGCAGCAATCGAGAAACTGCTTGGTGAGTGTGTTTGGCAGGCTAAGTCTTGATGACCTGACCCTGGGAGTTCCTTTTGTGTGTAAATCTTGGTATGAAGCTTCGCTTGATCCTGCTTGTTGGAAAATCTTAGATTTCCGCGCAATAGATCCGTGGGCAGGTTCGTCGTTCAATGAGAAGTTCATGCGGGCCTATCGTGTCGAGAAATTTGCATTCAGAGGGTTTCTGAAGTACATTATAAGTCGCAGTCATAAATTAGCCACAAGGCTGGTTCTTCCTGAAAGTCACTTTCCTCTAAGGGATTTGGTCTATGTCTGCAAAGAGTAAGTGTTGAGTTTCCGTAACTCTTTTCTACACGTTCAACTTATCATGTCTAAATTCAAGCTAGAAAATGTTATGGATCATATTGATTCTCATCTGTGAGGATAACCTAACAATTATAATGCTTTGTTTCACTCAGATTGCTTTCAGTGCGATGAGAAAACTTACTTTCTTCTCTTTTTCAGTTAACACTCATCCGCACATTTTTCTTAATGACCCCTTCATGTGTTATTGGCCTATGGCACATCACACATTAGTAAAGAGAAAAAAGAAATTATTTGGTGAAAAGTATAATTATAAGGTAACAATAGCTCTAAACATTCTTTTCTTTTCCGCCATGATGAATTGGATACAGATGCCCGTCATTGAATGTCTTTACTTCATGGGAGGGAGAGCTAGATTGTGGAATGCCAATCCGCGGTTTAGTCCTGAAAATGAATGAAAGTATCCTGAAAGTTCGTTGTAACTTATAAATACCTGTAGGCTTTGAAGTTTTGTATGTTATGTTGCTCTTCAGTTTCCTTGTGATTATTATTTTGGACAAATTTTTAAAAGAACCCCTTTTTCAATTTTATATAGCAAAACCGACCACTCCTCAAAATAATAGGTAAAAACGACCCTTTTCTTCAGAGAAGGGTCGGTTTTGCAGCAAATCAAATGCACGGGACTAGCAGTCCCGTGCATTTGATGATTTCCCCTCACTGCACTCTGATCTCACCTAATTCCCCACCATCCCTCTTCCCTCATGGACCCCACACCCACTACCTCTTCCTCTCCCTTATTTCACTCCTGACCTCACCTCATTCCACTCGTGACCTCCCCCTCCTCTCCCTCCTCCCCTTCCTCCGCCTCAAAGACCTCCACCTCTCCCTCTCCCTCTCCCTCCTCCTCTCCGACCTCATCCCCATCTCCCTCGCCCTCCCAAATTTCGACCCCGAACAATTTCAACCCCGAACAAGCTAATTAAACTCAAACCCCAAATCCAAACGCAAACAAGCACACGAAAACACCCAGCACAGCCCCAAACGGGGAACTCACACTAGACCCCCTCCCACCCCCACTGTACTCATCCCCAATCGCCCCCTGCCCATTTCCGAACCCAAAAGTCCCGCTCACCGCTCCCCTCCCCTCGTGCCCGAACGGCATATTCTCCTGCCCCTGACCGCCGATCGGCTGCGCAAAGGGCGGCAATGCTGGAGCGAGCCCCGCCGATCCCGGCTCCCCGCACCGCTGCCCGACTCTCGGCTCGTCGCTAGCTCTCCACGCGAGCTCACCGAACCTATCTCTAATCCTCATGTCGCCCTCGTCCACGAGCTCTACCCTCTGGAGCGCGTTCTCGTCCGCCGACTCGGCGTCGATGTCCCACCGCGAGTCGCTGCCGTCGAAGATGGCGAGGCCGTCGTCGGAGAAGACTGTTTGTAGGGAAAATTGCAATGAAAAGAACAAAAGAAAACTTGACTTGTATTCCTTTGATTCCGATTACAACTTGATTACAAAAGAGAAGAGAATGAATTTGATTCTCTCCTTTGTTTAAAACTGGGTTCTTCTCGGTAGCGATGGAATGCCTCCTTCGATTGCTCGCGTCGAATTTGCTCTCCGTTGACGATCCGACCGTCTCTTATCTCGTGGGAACGATGAACTTCTGTGGAAAGTTTGATAGATAACTCTGGATGAGTTTAAGAACTCTGAACGAGTTAGAACTCTGTGAATAGAGTTGTTGGAACCGAAAATTCGGTTAATGATCAAGCTGATCTTCTGTTGTTGGAGAATCTTCTCAGATTTGATCTTCTGAGTTTGATTCGAAAATCCTCTCTCCAAGGATTTTGCTGTTGCTGCTGTTGAATCTCCAAACCTGTGCGGTTTTGATCTTCAAAATCCAACCTCCCCCGTCCGCCCCTAACTCAGTTGAGTTTGTTGAGTTTTTATAGGTGGATAAGAGGTTATAACTGCCCTCTAAATCCGCTCCTAAGTGGGCGTGATTTTCTCAGATCGTGGGGAAAACGGTTCTGAAGCCGTTCGACTCGTGTTTGAACGAGTCAAACGCCCAATCTGGCGTTCAGAACCCAACTTCGTGTCTTAGAATTGATACGCGAGGTTGGGTGTTGGCTGAACATCGTTGAACGCGAGGGTCGCTCGCGTTTTGGCTGGTTGCCTGCTTAGAAACGCGGGGGTCGGTCTTGGCTGGACCCCTACGAACGCGAGGGTCGCTCACGTTGACCTGCGGCTTGGAAACGCGGGGGTCGGTGTTGGTTGAACCCCTACGAACGCGAGGATCGCTCACGTTTGGCTTGTGGCATGGAGACGCGGGGGTCGGTGTTGGTTGAACCCCTACGAACGCGAGGATCGCTCACGTTTGGTTTGTGGCATGGAGATGCGGGGGTCGCCAGAATTGTGACGCGGGGATGACATCCGCGTTTTAGAAAGAGCTATTTGACTTGTAGCTTCTACTGTGGTGCATTGCGAGGACCGTTGTTCAGTAATCCTAGCTTTAGCTGTTGTGGGGTGTGAAAGTCGTCAGATTGTAACTTTCACCGCAGATTGTGAAGACTGCTGAATAGAGTTTTCATCAGTTGTCGGAAGTGTCGTTGAATTGTAACTCTTCTCGATTTATGTGAAAAGTCCTCTATTTGCTGCTTTCGATTGTCAACCCAAAAGCTATTTGATTGTAGCTTTCGTCGTTGGAGCTAGACGGGAATCAACATCCATAGTGTTTTGAAGACGAATATTTGTCCACAGCTCTCTACCATCGACCCGAAAGCTATTTGATTGTAGCTTTCGTTGTGAGAGCTAGACGGGAATCAACATCCATAGTGTTTCGAAGACGAATATTTGCCTACAGCTCTCTACCAAGCAACTCACCAACTAAGTCCAACCTTTTATTTCTAAAATCATTACATTGCTCATCAGCATCTCTAATAGTTGCTAATATGACATTAGTCATGTTGTTATCGCAACCATCAAGATCAATCATCTCAGAAATGAAGTCGTGTTTGTGGCGATTGTGGAGTTGCGGATGCAGTGATTAGAAAGTCGTCTGATTGTGACTTCCATTGTCGGAGCTTGTTTGGATCAACTGTCCATTGTGATTTTTTAGACAGCCTACAAAACCCCTTCCAAAGTTTTCGAAAGTTCGCGGTTGACTGGGACGAATTTTCGGAATACTTTGGATCCCAAATTTTCGTGGATTGATTGCTCACTCCGTCTGATCGAGCCAGATGATTTCAATATTGTTGACTGTAATCTGTCTGTACTCCTCCAATAGACTCCCCAGTGGAGTCGTTTGTTTCTTACCGGCTTTGGTCGCCTAGGTAATCAAGAAATTGCTGTCACAGCGGTCCGAATACAGAGATGATTTCTGCCTTTGAGGATTGGAACGCGTGGGTGAGCCCAGCGTTGGGAAATTTGAACGCGCAGGTGAGCATCGCGTTTGGAAGCTCAACCAACTCGCACACGAGTGTCGAGTTTGGGCGGGATTCTGATCTCGAATCCCGTTCGTTACAATTTGACAGCTCACAGCTGTCTATAAATAGACCGCTAGGGGTCAAATCAAGAGTCATTCGACTCTTCTTGAAACTTTAACGAAAAATTTTCGTTCTCATCTCCGGCGACGACTGCTCATCTCTTCCGACGAGATCTCATGGCCCCCAAGAAGCCAATCGCTCCTAAGTCCGATGCCGCTGCGGCTCAAGGATCGGCCTCGTCAGCGCCGGCCGGCGGCGCTGCTGCTTAGGCGAATGTGCCGCCCCAGCTTCCTTTAATTGACGGTGAGTATGACATTCGTGGTCGTTAAACTTGCTTCGGCAAGTTCTGATCTTGAGATCAACGAGGAAACTCGTTTCAATAACGCGGGGCTGGACTCCGTCGTTTGGTATTTTTGACGAGGGGTTTGACCTCCGCGTCTTAGATTCTTGACGCGAGGGTCGACCTAAGCGTCTGAGTTTTATGACGCGAGGTTCGACCTTCGCGTCTGAGTTTTCTGACGCGAGGTTCGACCTTCGCGTCTGAGTTTTCTGACGCGAGGTTCGACCTTCGCGTCTGAGATTTCTTGACGCGAGGTTCGACCTTCGCGTCTGAGATTTCTTGACGCTAGGATTGACCTTCGCGTCCAAGCTTTCTTGACGCTAGGATCGACCTTCGCGTCCAAGCTTTTCTGACGCGGGAGTTGACTTTCGCGTCTGATCTTTGATTTTGCCTTGTAAAAATTTTTTCTTCCTTTTGCAGTGCGTCATACCAGCGAACCTCTTCTTTTTCACCACCATTTTGGACATGTAGGTGGCGTGGACATGAACATGACATTCAACTCGCGCCAAGAACTCCCAGTCTTCCGATTTAAGGATAAGAGTCGCGCGGAATTAATCACATAAGCTTCTCCCGAAACTCTTAGGATATTGATTACGGACGCTAAGTTTGAGCACATGAGCCGTAAGCCAATAGTCAATCCTGGATACATCTTCGGGGACTTTGTTGACTTTGATGCCGGCACTGCATATGATGGGGACTACAAGTGGCTGCGGAAAGTTGGGGACCGTAACCTTTTCTTGCCCAATATGGAGAGAATGTTCCCCATATCTTATTTCCAGTGTGCATCCGTCCCGAGGCATATGGATTGGCCTCTGGTTAAGGATCAAGATGGGGTTGTCCTCGGAACTTTGACTTTCCACGGGGTTCGCTTCAGGTCGCCGAGGTAATTCACCGAGAAGCACTAGAACGGGACTTAGCTAAAAAAGAGCGCCAGGTTGCGGAGCTTCGTGAGCGTAATATTCAGAAGCGAGAAGAACTAGAACGCTCGACTACTTCTCTGAATTCGCTTCGTGATAGACTCGTCGAAGCTGAGGCTGAAGTCTTACGCTTAAAGGCTGAAGTTTCTCACGAAGAAAACGTTGTCTATATCCTCAGTACCCAAAATGCAAACGGTACTTTGGAATATCATTCACAGACCCAAGCCCTGGAGCAGGCTAGGAATGAAGTGGCAGCCATTATCATACCAAGTGCGGATGAACTCCGGGCCAAGGCTGAAGCTATGGTACGAGCTACTCACGAGGAGGAATTAGCTGAACTCAAGACTCAACTCCTCTCTTTCGACTTAATGCATGAGTGAATTGGGTCTTTGTAATGTTCTTTTGATAAGAACAAGTTCGCCTTGTATCACTTTCTTTTGGCTTTTGAATAAAAAGTGATATTGATCCTTTAGTGTTCCTTGCATTTATCATGTCTTGATTTTAAACAACGAATCGCAAGGAATACTCGAAAATTTCCTATTGTAAGATAACTCTAGAAAATTTTCAACTGCTGGGGGCAAATACTTGATTATTCTCCCAGAATCGAGTTGCAAAGCAGAATCCTTCCCGTGTTATTTTGGTGTTAAACACTGAAAGAAGTCTATAAATGCCAGAGATGTAATTCTGACTTGGTAAGGGGAATATTGCGATCCGGGTAATTTTGAGGACTTATCGTTCTATTGATGAGAATCGATAAGTTGATTTTGTCAGAGGTGTAATTTTAACGTGACAGGAAAAATATTACGATCATGGCAATTTTGAGGACTTATCGTTCTATTGATGAGAATTGATAAGTTGATTTTGTCAGAGTTGTAATTTTAACGTGACAGGAAAAATATTGCGATCAGGGCAATTTTGAAGATTTATCGTTCTATTGATGAGAATCGATAAGTTGATTTTGTCAGAGGTGTAAGGTTAACGTGACATTTGTGGGGATAGAATATTATAGCGTCTCATTGGGGAGAACTGCTAAGTGTTTTATCATCGGGGCGATGAATTGCGATACTTGTGATTTGAACAAGATTTTGGGGGAGTTTGTTATCCCATTGAAAACAGGTTATTTATTGCTCTGCTGAAGAGAGCTAATAAATTGACAATGATTTGGAGACTTATCATTCTATTGATGAGAGTTGATAAACGGATTTTGGGGTGTAGTATTAACCCGATGAGAATTTAGATTCTGCTAAAGAGATACAGAGGTTTTGATTAACACTCCGTTAAGAGGGCTCACAAGTGTAAGTTCTTCATTTAGAAGAATTACAACGCTGAGGTGACCTTCGCGTTTGAGGTTCAAAAACGCGAGGTTCGGGCCTTCGTGACGCTGGCTTGAGCCTCACACTTGTGAATTTGAACGCGACTATGAACTTCGCATTTTGGAGATGGTTGGGATTCACTCCTAGAATCCCGTGCCATCTCAACAGCTTGACGGCTGTTATAAATAGACCTGAATGGTCACGTCAAAAGTCATTTGACTTTCAAAACTTTCGGCTATTTCCAAGAACGAGAATTCTCGTTTGATTTCGGTGAGATCTCCGACGAACTCCGTCTTCCCCGTTCAAAGGAGTTTCCTTCGATCGATTGCATCGATGGCGCCTCGGAGAAGGGGTTCGAATTCCAAGAAAATCGCTGAAACGATTTCCGACATGCCGTCGACTGAGAACGCCGACGGTGTTCTTGTTCGCGTGGGAACATCGTCGTCGTCACTGCCGTCGCAGGGGCCTCCCTGTCGTGGTGAGTGCTGACCGAAATAACTTGCCTTGGTAAGTTCTTAGAAAACCCTAGATGGGTTCTTGATAACGAGGAAGGTGACTCGTTTTAACTCAATGAAAACGCGGGGTTGGGATCCCGTGTGGGTCTCGACCCTCGCGTTCAAGTTTTTCAACACGAGGTTGACTCTCGCGTTTGAGACTTCTGACGCGAGGTTCGACCTTCGCGTTGGCGATTTCTGACGCGAGGTTCGACCTTCGCGTTGGGGCTTTAACCCTTCGTTTTTCAGACTCTGTCTTTACGTTAATAGCTCGCTTCTAGCTGCTAACTTCTGCCTTTGATTGTGCAGTGCTTTTCCCAAACGTGCCACTTTCACAAGAGCATCATTTTGGGTATATTGGAGGTCCTGACGTGAATGAAATATTCAGTCTCTAGAGCAGGACTCCATTATGTACCTTCCCTGATTCGGAAAGAGCGGAAATGATTAAATTCCCTCAATGCTCTACTCTCAGGATTCTGATAACTGACTTAGACTTGGAGACCCCTGTTGGTCATGCCCAGTTTCCTAAGCCAGCGTTCATATTTGGAGATCGTATACCAGTCAATAATCATCTCACATGTGTGGAAGATTCAAAGCTGCTGTGGAGAGATGATAGTCGCCTTTTATTCCTTCCAAACATGAAGAGGATGTACCTGCTGTCCTATTTCCTGAACGTGAGTTGCCGTCGGGGTTTGACCTTCGACATAGTAAAGGAGAAGGAGAACATGTCGCTCGGATTTGGTCGGCGAGCTCGTGCACAAATTGGGGGACAACTCAGGGGGTTAAGACCTGGTTTGTTTGAGAAGAAGGAGTTGGTTCCGGAGATACCACGTCCAGCGAACATTTTTATCCGCCAATTCCTTGCAATTCAGGGTGAATTCTCTACTCAGACGTTCAGATCCCCTGGATGGGTCTGTTCTGGAGAAGGAGGATGGTGGACCCGTATGGTTGACTTTGTTCTTGAGGAGCTTAAGGACTCGCTCGCTCAATCGGGTCTTACAGTTCCTGTGTTAGCTACACGGCGGGGAGTTGTGCAGAGTTTCCATAATTTCTTCGCTATGTTGGAGAAATATAACCCGGACAGCTGCACGTTTTTCACACCTGCAGGAGAGTTAGGTTTTGCTCTTCATGAGATGCAGGCAGTATCGGGGTTGCCACTCGGAAAAACGCCCTACGAGGAGTTCATTCCCACCACTAAGGAGCTTTCCTTATTGAAGGTGGCGCACCCGGAAATTTATGCTACTTTCTGGGAATTGATGTGTCACTTCCAAATATGTGCCCAAGTCTTTGGGATGCGTGGAGGGGGCATTATGCATACCACGTGGGCAGACTACCTCTTTCAAAACTTAAACCGGAAAGATGTGGCCGTTTCCCGTGTTTCAGTTGTCTCACTTAAGGACGCCGAGGCCTGGATTAAAGCTCCTGATGCTACCTATAAGATAGAGTATGCAGAGGATGACTTTGAAGCTGGTGTCGAGTTTGAAAGTTTCCACTACCAAGCCACAGTCCCCATCTCTGATACGGCTTTACTTGCGGGCTTCATCATGATTTGGTTGAAGCGGTGCGTAGTACCGTCAAGACCGATAGAGGCGATATTAGCTGAGGTTGTGTACCCAGCTGTTTTGCTAGCGCGCGGGAGACCTGTGAGTCTCCTTACTGCTATGGTTGGCTGTATTCAGAACGGCCTGAGGGTGTTGACTTCAGAACTTCTCAGCGCTTCGGGGATCAAAGCTACTAAGAAGAAGGCTGGGAAAGCTCCTCAACCACGTGTACCAGTGCCGTATACATATCTAGTGGCATGGTTCGTGTTGCATTGCCCTTCATTGATGACAGGAGTATATGAGGGCGATGCTGCTTATACTCCCTTCGTACAAAGATTGGAGTCGGCCACGTGGACTAGTTCTTATATAGTCAGAGCTCGACAGCTTCTATCCCGGGAAGATAATTACCGGGTTTTCTGCTGCGCTCCTAATTTCGACGGAGCTGACATGAAGGATGCCCGCTTCATGGACTTGCTTTTTGAGGGCTCGTCTTCTTTGGAAGAGGGCACATTCAACTGGCTTCGTATGATCAGGTTGGGCTACCTGGTCTACCGTCTGCGGGAGAAGTGTATAATCGAGCCTTACATGCCTTCTCGGTTCGCTAGACAGTTTGGATATGACCAGCTCTATGTTGGCAATCCTAACCCGACATTAGCTCAGATTGGGAATTTGTATGAAGGAGCTCGTGCATGGTACTTCTTTTCCGCCGGGGGAACCCATGCACAATTTACTTTACCCAATTCGCCGCCTGGCTGCTCCACTGTCGCTGACTTCCGCAACTGGTTTGAAGAGGTTTCCCAAGTTCCAGGGTATGATATTTATACTTCATGTATAAATGGAATTCGGGAATTATATCGTTCGAGGAGCGGTTCTACGAATACTCGTCTGCCAGGGATAGAAGAATATCTATCCTGTGAACAGGAAGTGACCGGAGCTATTGAAGCTCCTAAAGACTTGTCCACCATAGAACCTTCTGAGGAAGAGATTCCTACAGAGATTGAAGAGGGAAGGCTCATTGCTGATTCTCCCAAAGAAAAGACAACTGAGGAGATTCCTGCAGAAGAGCCTGTTCCTGAACCTCGTTCTTTAAGATCGGGTAAGAGGGCTCTTTCTGCTGCTGAGCAAGGCGAATATGACAGGAGAATTCGCATGCGAATACCTGTTATGGCCAAGAATTCCAAAAGGGCCAAGTTAATGAGGGATGCGATGAAGTCTACGCCCATTGAGCGTTTAACTGATGAAATGCCTCAACCGATCCCTTCTATTCCTGAGGACGCTAGAGCTGAAGAGGTATCGTCCGTTGAGGGTTCTGAATCTGCTCCTCTTTCTCTTTCGCGAGACGAAAATGCATATAAAGGCCCGTCTTCTGAAGTTGCTCAATTACCTGCTCAAGATGAACTTGCGGGTCCGATCTATCCGACCATTCCTCCTCCACGCTCGAGAGCTTTGAAGAAATCAATTGAGGAACTGGAACGTTGGATGCAGACAATTGTTAATATTGTCAGTGTTGAAGGAGCTTCTTTTGAAGATTGTGAACCCATCTTGACCCAGTGTTTGGACGATATCAAGAATAAAGGGGACGCATTATGGACTGAGCACTGTCAGGGGGGATTCAATCTTTTGAAGGCAGAACTAGCAGCTTTCAGGGAGCTGCAGCGCACCAACTTAGATTCTGAAGTGGAGCCGGCTCTTTCCTTGGCGATAATCTCCAGGGCGCATCACCCAGGGACTCTTCGTAAGGACTTGTCTGATAAAAAGGCCCGCATATCAGCTTTAAGAAAGCAGCACTCTGAAGCATATGCTAAAATCAAAAGTGTTGCTTCTGATATCTATTAATTGGCATCATGAGCCTGTCTCCTTCTTGGTTGATGAGGCGATATGCTCCATTCGAATAGGCTGATTCTATTACGAAGGGCCCTTCCCATTTAGGATTGAACTTCCCTTTGGTTTTGTGTGTCATCACCATGGGTCGTCTGTTGGCCAAAACTAAATCGCCTTTCTTAAAAATCCGTTCCTTAACCTTCTTGTTGTATGCTTTGGAAATACGGGCTTGATATAACTCGATCTGCTGTTGAGCTTGAAGTCGTTTGTCGTCTAAGGCTTCAAGTTCTTGTAGACGTTGTTGGTACTTTTCTTCTTCTGTTAGTCCAGTTGTAACCGCGACTCTCAGAGAAGGGATCTGGATTTCCAATGGCAATACAGCCTCGCAGCCGTATACTAAAGAGAAAGGTGTGGCTCTTGTAGAGGTCCTTACTGTCGTGCGGTAAGCCCACAGACATTCACCAAGTCTTTCATCCCAATCGCGCCGGCTCTTGGAGACAAACTTTTTGAGAAGCTTCACTATGGTTTTGTTGAAAGCTTCTGCAAGACCATTTGCTGACGGATAGTATGCCGTGGAGGCAACACTCTGGATTCTGAATCTATCACAGAATCTCTGAAACCCAAAGCTGACGAATTGTGTCCCGTTGTCGTGAACTATTCGCCTCGGGACTCCAAAACGGTAGATGACGTGATGTTTGATGAATTTGATCACGTTCGAAGTCTTGACTTCTTTCAGCGGGATGGCCTCCGCCCATTTGGAGAAATAGTCGGTTACGGCTAGGATGAACCGGTGTCCCTTGGACGATGGAGGGGAAATCGGTCCGACGATATCCATACCCCACATCTCGAATGGCCAAGTCGCCGATGTGGGGTGTAAGTTCCCTGGTTCTTGGTGGATAAAATCTCCATGAATTTGGCACGCGTGACAACGTTTAGCGTAGTCAACCGCGTCTGAAAACATCTTCGGTCAGTAATAGCCGATTCGTCGGAGACGATCTCCTAATTTAGCTCCGGGCTGATGAGCTCCGCACATCCCGCCGTGAGCTTCTTTGAGGGCCTCTTTTGCTTCCTTCCGAGAGAGACATCGAAGCAAAACTCCATCGTACGATTTACGATATAGGACCTGAGAAACTGCATCATAATAGAATCGGAGGGCCTTTCTTTTGATAGAGGCCGCTTCCTTAGGGTCATCGGGCAGAATTCCATATATGACATAGTCGATGTACGGGAATCGCCAATCTCTAGATTCAAATTCCATAGAGGTTGTACAGACTTCTTCTGACGTCGTCACGTCTGGGTTTTCCTCTATGGGGATCTTGGAAGAGCATAATTTCCGTCCCGCGACTGGAATTGTTGTTTCAGTCCCTGATGGCAATGCTAATGAAGTCGTCAAAGAGGCTAAAGCATCCGCATACGCATTCTGAGCTCGTGGTACATATTCGATAAAAAAACCTTCGAACTTTTGAGCTTGCTCTAGCACTGCGAAGTAGTACGGGATTAGATCCTCGTGACGTACTTCGTATTCCCCTCGGACTTGGTTAACAATGAGCTGAGAGTCACCGTAAGCCTCGAGGTGCTGAATATTAAGTTCTTCAGCTAATTGCATTCCCATTAGCAGAGCGTTATACTCGGCTACATTGTTGGTGCAAGGTTCGATTAGGGAAAATCCCCTTGGGATTACATGGCCGTTCGGAGAGATTAATACTACTCCTACCCCTGCGGTGATCGCTCCATGAGGATTTGCTCTGGATGCACCGTCGAAGAATAATTTCCATACTTGCGTAGTTTCATGAGTAGCGCAAGCTTCAGCGACTTCGTCCGGTAGTTCTTCATATAGCTTAGACGTTCCTGACACCGGGTGATCGGCTAAGAAGTCTGCTAGTGCTTGACCCTTAACCGCCTTTTGCGGCATGAACTGCATGTCATATTGTGACAAGAGAATGACCCATTTTGCAAGCCGGCAATTTAGAGATGATGGTTTTGTCATCAGAACTCTCAAGGGATTCACCTTAGAGATGACCTGAATGGTTTGTCCAACTAGGTAATGTCACATCTTTTGAACTGCGAATACCAAGGCGAGACATTCTTTTTCGACCGGATTATACCGGTGTTCAGCTCCCATCATAGTCCTGCTCAGGTAATAGATGGCTTGCTCTTGACCCTGATCATTGTTCTGGGTCAATAAAGCTCCAAGGGAATGGTCCATGGCTTTCACGTACAACAGGAATGGTTTTCCTGATACTGGGGCCACGACGTTCGTCAACCTGTCGAATACGGACTGCCGAGGTGTGGATGCACAGCAGCGACATTCTGACAGGACTGCTGAGATAAGCCTCTCACATTGACATGAGTGAGCTGCTTGTACTGTTGTTTTTCCTCTCGATAATAATTCCCGCAAGTCAGGAACTTGGGAGGAAACTTTCCCCGGGCTTGGAGGTGGAGACGGAACCCCCTGCCCTTGGGCGGGTGAGATTGGTTCTTGTCTAACGTGGATTTTGAACCCGTGTTGACTTTTCTGAACCTGGCGGACCTCTTGAAGATCGCGTTCTTGAAGAACGACGCTAGGGTCGCGTTCTTGAAGAATAACGCGAGGATCGCGTTTAGTCTTGGAAACGTTAGGCCGAGGCCTACGTTTAAATGATGAAACTGACCCCTGAGGGTCTTGTTTTGGTTGAACGCGCCCCTGAGGATCGCGTTTTGGTTGAACGCTCTCCTGAGGGTCGCGTTTGGTTTGAACGCTCCCCTGAGGGTCGCGTTTGGTTGGTGAGACAGACTCCTGAGAGTCATGTTCTATTGGAACGCGCACCTGAGGGTCGCGTTTGGTTTTGGCAGCTCCCCTCGGAGGGCTACGTTTTGAATGAACAACGCGCCACTCAGGGTCGCGTTTCAGCTGTATCAGCCGAGGCTCATAGTTGGGCTCGTTGCCCCGCAGTGAGCGTTCTTCTTTGGGAACGCCATGCTCGGTTGGATTTTCAGGAACGCGGTCTTCGTGTTGGGCCAACTTTCGGCTCTCACGTAGATGTGCTCGTCGTATGGATCTTCTCCTTCGGCGAGCAGCGTTCTTCTTGGCTTGTTTCAAAGCCTTAGCAGCAGCGTCGTTGACGTTTATGGAGCTCGTCTCCTCCAGAGGCCGTTTGTGGCCTGAAGTACGTCTGGCTGACGCGGATGTAGGATCTTCCGCCAGCAGAGCCAGTTTGAGTTTGTCACGCCCCGCTTCCCAAAATACAGGGGAATCGGAACGTGAACAAGCCCGCGACGTATTAGACTGAGGAGAGATAAGTGCTAGACCTCTTCTTCTCAATCTAATACGCTAAGCGTTTGGAAATAAAACAAAGCGAAGTTACAGGTCCCCGATCACAATAGCAAGAATATAAAGACAACTCAGAATAAAATAATACATATCACAAATGAATATCATCCCAGACATAAAATACGGGTCAAACATGCCCTTATACAAGACTATCTGAAAGAAATACTGAAAATATAAAATACAATGATCCAGAGGAAAGAAATGCTATAAAAGAAAACTAAGATCAAATAACTAAGCTTCAGCTTCTTCTGCTACACCGTCTTTAAGGTACCCCTGCTGTGAATCCTCTGGCTCCTGCTAAACCTGCTCTTCTCCTAAGTCTGACGTACACCAGAGAAAACATGTGTACGTCAGGTGCATGACGCACGACAAGACCCGACCCCACAAAGAAAATAGGAACGGTCGAATGACCAATGCAATAACAGATGCAACAGTAGTAATAATAATAGAAGAGTGGCCAAAGCGATAACATAAATAGAAACATGTGATGATAGTAGTAACAATAGAAGTATGCAACTGAAATACTAACAAGCTAGATACAATCCATCACTAGAGTATAACGATCATAAGAATCCATAATCATCCGCGTAACAAGGACATACCCCTAGATAGAATTAATACTTAAAAATCTACAACTCGAGACGTAGTACGTCGAGCGAAATAATCCAAACAAGGAAACCCTCATGTATATACCATATGTCTCAAATTGTAGATAATTAAATATTAATCCTAATCGAGGTATGGAAAGAAATATAACTGGTTCACATCTCACGAGAATCAAACTCATCCAAGTAACAATTCATGTAACTAGCCATTCTATAACAAGTCACTAGTCCAACCGTCTAACCCCAGTGCGTATCGGTTCACTGGCCCAATACACTAACCCAGTGCGTATCGGTTCACTGGCCTATCAAACTAACCCAGTGCGTATCGGTTCACTGGCCTAACAAACTAATCCAGTGTGTATCGGTTCACTGGCCTATCAAACTAACCCAGTGCGTATCGGTTCACTGGCCTATCAAACTAACCCAGTGCGTATCGGTTCACTGGCCTATCAAACTAACCTAGTGCGTATCGGTTCACTGGAGCGACCCTAGAGGATACATAAACAGTCACGTCTAATCACATGTACCAAGATTTCCCATCCCGGCTCTTCTTATTTTCTAAGCCAACAACACACAAGCCTCTAAATCTTATGCATGTCACACAGATCACTATAGTCATAAACTCCTAACGATGCTCAATTATAATAAAGAATGATAAATGCCATAAATACTAATTAACAGTGTCGTGGATCATGAACAAGAATCGTGAACAACTACTAATTACAGTACAAGATGAACTACATCTATCAAATAAATATACATGAAATATTGAAATTTCCAATCATCATGCTCATAAATTAATTAATTCCAAAATAATTCCTTTTAATTTATTTCTCATAAATTATTCAAAAATAACCTTTTAAATATATTATTATTATTATATATTATTCCATATGAACAGTAACTGTTTTATCTTTTCTTTTTAATTATTCTAATTTTCTTTTTCGATAACAACTCTTAAAATTTATCTAGCCTTCAAAATGCAAGCTTGTCATTTTATATTCATCATTTCACAAGTAATCTACCACAATAATACTTAACAACATTCATCATCATCCCACGCATAATATCATAATCTAAACAACATATATAATAAATAACATATATAGAAATTGTAATGGTAATGAGGTGTTGCGGAATCTTGCACATAAATAATCTACGACGAATATAAGAACTGGAATGAAACCAAACAAGGATCGGGATCTTGCCTCGGGGTTTTCGTCGAACGGATCGACGAGACTACGGTGGATCGGATCAGACGCGTAGGAGCGCCGCGACGAACTCGGGAAGAGCTCCGGCGAGAGGCAGCGATGTGGCAGTGGTCGGGGCTGACAGCGGCGGTCAAGCGACATCGAGCTCGGGTCGGTGGGGCTGCTGGACGCCGTCGAGCTGCGGGCGAGGTGAAGGCACTGGTCGTCGGAGGCGAGCGGCAGCGGGGTTGGCTGCTGGAGGCCAGAGATGGGGCAGGAGGTTGAGGCAGCGGTGGCTGATGGCAACGGCGAGGAGGGCGGTTGACGTCGGAGGCGACCGGAGGAGATGAAGGCGGAGGCTCGCTGCGGGATCAGAGGCGGCGGAAGAGGAGGCTGGCGGCGGTGTTGGGGCTACAGGCGGCGGTTCTCAGGGTGGCGGGTCGGAGCTGCAAGCGGCGGCTCAGGCTGTGGGTTCGGTGCTTGAGGAAGAAGAAGAAGGAGAGAAGAGAGGGTTTCTTTTGGGGTTGTACTGATGGAGAGGGGGAGGGGTACGGTGTACTATTGAATGGGGAGAGAAAAGGAAAGTATGAGAGAGAAAAGGATTTGTTTTGGTATTTTTTTGAATTTTGAAATGAGAGAAAAATTGAAGGATCAATTTTGGCTGGAGAAAAACATGGGGAGTGATTTGGGGTTGATTGGAAATTGATTAGGGGATTATGGTAGGAATTCAAATGAGAGAAAATTAAGGGGAAAAAGATTATGGGAATATATTTATTTATTTATTTATTCATAATATTTAAAAAAATCATTATAATAATAATTAACCATATAATATCATTAATAAATAATTAACAGCTAAATATTTATATATTTACATATGTACTAGTATACTAAGCTCAGGTTTACATTAATAATAATAAGGTCACTAATAATATTAGTTACCAAAAGATTATATATAAAATCATTAAACCATAAATTAATATTTAGCAGAAATAATAAATACAAGACTATATATTTTATTATTTGTTTATTTTGAAAACTCAGAAAATTCTAGAAATTAGGAAAAAATATTAATAAAATATAATATAACATTTTAAATACTAGAAAAATTGTTTAAATATGTATCAAAAAATTACGGTTGTTACAGAGTTCCTGGCCGAAGAAGAGGGCTTTCTTCGACACTTCAACAACAGAATTGATCTCCTTGGAGATCTTGCGGACACCATGCTTAGCTTTGGGGCTAAGCGATCCAGAGGATAGGGCTTCCTCATATTTAGCTTGATCAAACTCTACGACGAGAGTTTCTACAGTAGTTCCTATGAGGTGGACGTCGGACTGCGCCACCACTTCTTCGTCGGAAAAGCTAGTCCCCAGCGGAGTCGCCATCTTTTGTTTGTAGGGAAAATTGCAATGAAAAGAACAAAAGAAAACTTGACTTGTATTCCTTTGATTCCGATTACAACTTGATTACAAAAGAGAAAAGAATGAATTTGATTCTCTCCTTTGTTTAAAACTGGGTTTTTCTCGGTAGCGATGGAATGCCTCCTTCGATTGCTCGCGTCGAATTTGCTCTTCGTTGACGATCCGACCGTCTCTTATCTCGTGGGAACGATGAACTTCTGTGGAAAGTTTGATAGATAACTCTGGATGAGTTTAAGAACTCTGAACGAGTTAGAACTCTGTGAATAGAGTTGTTGGAACCGAAAATTCGGTTAATGATCAAGCTGATCTTCTGTTGTTGGAGAATCTTCTCAGATTTGATCTTCTGAGTTTGATTCGAAAATCCTCTCTCCAAGGATTTTGCTGTTGCTGCTGTTGAATCTCCAAACCTGTGCGGTTTTGATCTTCAAAATCCAACCTCCCCCCGTCCGCTCCTAACTCAGTTGAGTTTGTTGAGTTTTTATAGGTGGATAAGAGGTTATAATTGCCCTCTAAATCCGCTCCTAAGTGGGCGTGATTTCCTCAGATCGTGGGGAAAACGGTTCTGAAGCCGTTCGACTCGTGTTTGAACGAGTCAAACACCTAATCTGGCGTTCAGAACCAAACTTCGTGTCTTAGAATTGATACGCGAGGTTGGGTGTTGGCTGAACATCGTTAAACGCGAGGGTCGCTCGCGTTTTGGCTGGTTGCCTGCTTAGAAACGCGGGGGTCGGTGTTAGCTGGACCCCTACGAACGCGAGGGTCGCTCACGTTGACCTGCGACTTGGAAACGCGGGGGTCGGTGTTGGTTGAACCCCTACGAACGCGAGGATCGCTCACGTTTGGCTTGTGGCATGGAGACGCGGGGGTCGGTGTTGGTTGAACCCCTACGAACGCGAGGATCGCTCACGTTTGGTTTGTGGCATTGAGACGCGGGGGTCGCCAGAATTGTGACGCGGGGATGACATCCGCGTTTTAGAAAGAGCTATTTGACTTGTAGCTTCTTCTGTGGTGCATTGCGAGGACCGTTGTTCAGTAATCCTAGCTTTAGCTGTTGTGGGGTGTGAAAGTCGTCAGATTGTAACTTTCACCGCATATTGTGAAGACTGCTGAATAGAGTTTTCATCAGTTGTCGGAAGTGTCGTTGAATTGTAACTCTTCTCGATCTATGTGAAAAGTCCTCTATTTGCCGCTTTCGATTGTCGACCCAAAAGCTATTTGATTGTAGCTTTCGTCGTTGGAGCTAGACGGGAATCAACATCCATAGTGTTTTGAAGACGAATATTTGTCCACAGCTCTCTACCATCGACCCGAAAGCTATTTGATTGTAGCTTTCGTTGTGAGAGCTAGACGGGAATCAACATCCATAGTGTTTCGAAGACGAATATTTGCCCACAGCTCTCTACCAAGCAACTTACCAACTAAGTCTAACTTTTTATTTCTAAAATCATTACATTGCTCATCAGCATCTCTAATAGTTGCTAATATGACATTAGTCATGTTGTTGTCGCAACCATCAAGATCAATCATCTCAGAAATGAAGTCGTGTTTGTGGCGATTGTGGAGTTGCGGATGCAGTGATTAGAATGTCGTCTGATTGTGACTTCCATTGTCGGAGCTTGTTTGGATCAACAGTCCATTGTGATTTTTTAGACAGCCTACAAAGACGAGGGAGCAGGCGTTTGAGGTGCTGATGGGGGCGCACTCAATTAGGTGCTGATGGGGGCGTTTGAGGTGCTGATGGAGGGCGAGGGAGATGGGGATGAGGTCGGAGAGGAGGGAGAGGGAGAGGTGGAGGTCTTTGAGGCGGAGGAAGGGGAGGAGGGAGAGGAGGGGGAGGTCACGAGTGGAATGAGGTGAGGTCAGGAGTGAAATGAGGGAGAGGAAGAGGTAGTGGGTGTGGGGTCCATGAGGGAAGAGGGATGGTGGGGAATTAGGTGAGATCAGAGTGCAGTGAGGGGAAATCATCAAATGCACGGAACTGTTAGTCCCGTGCATTTGATTTGCTGCAAAACCGACCCTTCTCTGAAGAAAAGGGTCGTTTTTACCTATTATTTTGAGGAGTGGTCGGTTTTGCTATATAAAATTGAAAAAGGGGTTCTTTTAAAAATTTGTCCATAACAATAATAACACTCAACAGTCTCATAATCTGCTGCAGCTAGCCTCCTCTTGCCCACCTCGTCTTCTTTCCATCTGATTGCATCTCGTTCGATCTTCAGTCACATGAGGCAGGCTCGGTCGCATCAGGATCAACAAACTGACCACCCAGGGCAGCAACAGAATACGCATTGTTGGATTCAGGCGCATCGGGACTTTCACCATCACTCGCAGCAAATTCAATCATAACAATGGTCGATAATGCTCAATGACTTGCAAGATAAATTGATTGACAGCTGAGACGACGGATCAAGAAAAAGAACGCGAATAGACATGGTCAGGCTCTCAAGGAGTTAATTACTCAAGTTGATAAATAAAAGTCACGTATTTTTGAGGAAGAAACATAGAGATATACCTTTTTCGTATGATCCTCAGTTTACCGATCCAGATGTAGCAGCAGCAGCCCTACCAGCTCAATAGAACCTCCATAGTTTCAGGCTGGACCACATTTCCCAAGATGACTCGACAGAGTTGCACACGATATCCTGATCATGTACCCATCGCCAAGTAGAAGGTTCTAGAGAGTTCTAGAGAAACGTAAAGTCAAGATAAATTCAGATGATCCAACAGTAGTAATTTCATGTGCAGAAAGAAGAACATCATAATACTGGGCGTAGTCCCAAGGGAGCCAAGAATACTCGAGCATCACCTAGAGGTTCTGCTATTATTGTATCACATTTACAGTATATCTCATACAAATCCAACTATTTATTTGATATATGAACGGATAAAATATTATGAATATCAAATTCTTTAAAATCATTCACTGATCATGGTAGTCAAAGATGCCAAATCCTATAAACATTAAAAGGAGCATGACTACATGTAATAAATACCCCATGATAGTATATCTATACATCACCCGGCCCATGGCCTGCAAACACTCTTGGAAATCATACAAAGAGTCGTATAGCGTAAAAAGGGTGAAAAAAGAAAGAATCTCTAAATGCTTACTCACCGAATGCAGCGCAATATCGGGGAGTCTCATCCCATTCGAATCCATACGTCTGAATGCCTTCGAAGCCTGCAGCTTTCAGCCCCATACCATCCACACCCAAGGCGGGATGTACAGCTAGTCTTCACGCATCTCATCTCTGTAGAAATGGAAAATTTCTTCAGGTTGCATTGAAACACTTTTGCGGCTTCAAATTGGAACGCCATTTTTCTGTTTTTTTCCCATGGGATATGAGGGAACAGAATTGCTCAGTTTCTAAGAGGTTAGAATTTGGCCATTCTCAGAGGCAAAGAAGCTTGTTATATAAAGATTTGCAAATGGAAATGGTTAGCATAAATCAGAAGTTTCAATGTATCAGGAGAACTTGGCTGTCCGGTTAGCATAAATTCGTGCATTTGTCTGATGTACTTGAAATATTACTAAATCTTCGTGAATTGTGGAATAGGCATAACGAACCAAAAACGGATTGTATGAATCTAGCTGGTCCAAGATATTTGGTTGATTAGGGGGTTCCTTGCTCAAGTTCCTTCCTAAAATTCAACCAACAAGGGGATTGCTTAGATTTACTTTCCTAATAAAGGTGATCAAGGTAGAAATTGATGCATGAACATTGGTTACAGTATTAACGGTTCTCAATAAATCCTTGAAATTACAGCATCAAATGGTTTAGCTAACTGAGGCATGAGCAGGTGGTAAAAACTGTTTTTACACGAATGAAGTATAATACAAACAATTATTCAAAAATGCCTGTACATAAATAGTCTCATGTTTCTACTTGTCGCAGTGTTACTATCAAATTATAAGGCACGTTTTATGTTAATCTATGATTGTCTAGCAACTCATGTATGTGACGATTAGCAAAAAGAAAGTTTCTCACATATCTATTTACACATGATGGATATTTCACCTCCATTCCCCAATAAAATCATGTAGGCAATGAGTTGATGAGTACATCTGAACACTAATCTTTGACATAGCTGAGGATTGCCATGGATTAAAAAAATGTATAAATAGAAACAAAATTCTGAATTCCACATAGTGGAGAACTATGTTTTTCAATTGCTAAAAGAAAAGCTATAGTTTATGAAATCATGAATTTTAGACTTTGTGAAGATGATTGTCATTCGGTGGAAATAAGTAATAATGACCAAAGTTTATGAGTTATAGCCCATGAAACCGTGATTTTTGAACTCTGTGAAATATTTTCAACTTGGGTCAAAATGAATAAAAATGGATAAAAATCATGACTTAAAAGCTCATGAAATCGTGAATTTTGAACTTTGTGAAAATTTTTCCATTGGGTCGAAATGAATGGAGATGGAAAAAAATTAAGGTTACAGCTCATGAAAACATGAATTTTAGACTCTGCTAAATGATTTGTCAATGAGTTGAAATGAATAAATATGACCAAAAATCATAAGTTTATAGCTTACAGAATCTATAATTTTGACAACCATGAAATAATTTATCCAATTGGTCGAAAGACTAAACATATCCAAAATCATGGGATATTGCTCTCAAAATTGTGAATTTTGGCAATAGCTAATTTTTTTACCAATTGATCGAAACAACTGAAAATAGAAAAAAATCGCAGGTTATAGGTCATGATATCGTAAATTTTAGATTTTACAGAACTTTTCCCTTGGATCAAAATAAAAATTGACAAAAATCTTGAATTATAGTTCATGAAAACATGAATTTTGAACTATATAAAATTATTTGCTAGAGGATTGAAATGACTAAAAATGGCTAAAATTGTGGGTTATAACTCACAAAATCGTGAATTTTAGTCACCGCAAAATTATTCATCCAATTGGTCAAAACAACTAAAAATGGTCAAAATTCGTGGGTTGTAGCTCTCGAAATCGTGGGTTATTGCTTATGAAATCTTGAATTTTAGACTTTATGAAATTTTTTACCTAAGGTCAAAATTAATGAAAATTGACAAAATCATAAATTATAGCTCATGAAACAAAAAATTTAAACTCTACGAAATTATTTGTCAATAGGTTGAACTAACTAAAAAACGTAAACAATTATGGGCTATAGCTAACGAAATCATGAATTTGGGACTCCACAAATTTTTTCAGAAGTGGGTCAAAACGGAAAAAATGGAAAATTATGGGTTATAGCTCGTGAAATAGTAAATTTTGACTCTACAAAAAGATTTCAATGAGTCGAAATAACTAAAAATAACCAAAACTCATGCATTATAGCTCTAGAAATCGTAATTTTGGCTGCAACGGAATTATGTATCCATAGTTCAAAACGACTAAAAATGGTCAAAGATTGTGGGCTATAGCTCACGAAATCTAGATTTTTGATCATTGTAAAATTACTCATCCCATTGACCGAAACAACTAAAAAAGGCCAAAATTCATAATTTCATGAGCTGCCAAAATTCATGAATTTAGGACTTTGCGAAAAAATTTCCCTTGTGGAAAAAAGAACAAAAAGGGGGGAAGTCAAAGTTATAACTAACGAAAATATTAATTTTAGACACAATGAAATTATTTGTCAAATTGGTCAAAACGACTAAAAATCACCAAAAGTCATGAGTTACAGCTAACGAAAATTTGAATTTTGGTCAACATGAAATAGTTTATCTCATTGGTCGAGACGACTAAAAATATCCAAAATCATGGATTATAGCTCTCAAAACCATGAAATTTGACAACAATAAATTTTTTTTGCCAATGAGTCACAAGGACTAAAATTGATAAAAAATTATGGATTATAGCTTATGAAGATAGTAAATATTAGGCTCTGCGAAATTTTTACCCTTGGATTACAATGAAAAAAATTGACAAATGTTATGGGTTATAGCTCATGAAAATATGAATTTTAAAATATGCAAAAATTACTTGTTAATGGGTCGAAACAACCAAAAATGACCAAAATTCGTGGGGTGTAGCTCTTAAAATCATGAATTTTGGACTCTGTGAAGTTTTGTTTTTCCTTTAGGTTGATATGAACGGAAATGGACAAAAATTATAAATTACAACTCATGAAAACATGATTTTTGACTCCCAAAAATTATTTGCCAATCAGTCAAAATTAATAAAAATGGACAAAATTCATTGGTTATTGTTCACAAGATCGAAGATTATGGTCATCTTGAACTTATTTATCAAATTGGTTGAAATGACTAAAAATGGCCAAAAATTTATGGGTCATATGTCACGAAATTGTGAATTTTGATAGCTGCAAAATTCTTTGCTAATGGATCGAAATGTACAAAAAGGCAAAAATTGGTGCGTAATAGCTCACGATTTAGCTCACAAATTTGTGAGTTTTGACAACTGCAATATTTTTTGCCAATTGATCAAAATGTATAAAAATAATTAAAAATTATGGGTTGTAGCTCACGATTTAGCTCACGAAATCGTGAATTTTGATTGTCATGAAACTTTTTGCTAATGGGTCAAAACATAAAATAGTAAAAAATCATGGATTATAGGTCACAAAATCGGGAATTTGGGACTCTACATAATTGTTTTACTAATGGATCGTAATGAATAAAAACGGGGAAATTTTGTGGGTTACAGCTCGTGAAATAGTGAATTTTGGACTCTATAAAATTATGTGATAATGGTTCAAAATGACTAAAAATGACCAAAACTCATGCGTTATAGCTCTTGAAATCGTGAATTTTGGCTACCACGAAATTATGTGACAATGATTCGAAATGACTAAAAATAACTAAAAATCATAAGTTATAGCTCATGAAATCTAGATTTTTAGCCACCATAAAATTATTTATCTAATTAGTCGAAACGACTAAAAATGACCAAAATCCTAAGTTATAGCTCACAAAATCGTGAATTTTAGACTATGTAATTTTTTTTGCCAATAGATAGAAACGACTAAAAATGGTAAAAAAAAACTCTTGTGTTATAACTTATGAAAGCATAAAGTTCACTCTCTTGGGTTAAAATGAATAAAAATTAATAAAAACCGTGAGTTATAGCTCATAAAAGTATAATATTTGAACTCCGCAAAAATATTTGCTAGTAGGTTGAAATGACTAAAAATGACAAAAAAAATCATGGGTCACAAAATCATGAATCGTGGCCATCATAAAATTATTCATCCAATTGGTCAAAAAGATATAAAATGACCAAAATTCGAGGGTTGTAGCTCTTGAAATCATAAATTTTAAACTCTGTGAAATTTTTTCTTTTGGGTCGAAATGAATGAAAGTAGACAATAATTGTAGGTTATAGCTCATGAAAACATAAATCTTGGTCTCCTAGAAATTATTTGTCACTAGGTCAAAATGAATAAAAATGGCCAAAATCATTGATTATTACTCACAAGATCCAAAATTTTAGCCATCTTGAACTTATTTATACAATTGGTTAAAATGACGAAAAATTGTCAAAAGATCTTGTGTAATAACCTAATGAAATTGTGAATTTTAACAACCACATAATTTTTTTTGCCAATGGGTTGAAAGAAATAAAAATGGCAAAAAATCGTGAGTTATTGCTCAAGATTTAGCTCACTAAATCATGAATTTCGGTCGCCGTGAAAGTTTTTGCCAAGGGGTTGAAACAATTAAAAAAAACAACAAATTATGAGTTATTGCTCATGAAAATTTGAAGTTTAAACTCTCTAATTTTTTTCATCGGTTTCAAATTAATAAAAAAAATTAATAAAAAATATGGATAATAGCTCATGAAAATATAAATTTTGAACTCTGTGAAATTATTTGTCAATGGGTTGAAATAAATAAAAAGGCTAAAAATCGTGGATTATAGCTCACTGAATTGTGGATTTGTTACCCCCGAAATTTTTTACTAGTGGGTTGAAACAAATAAAAATGAGATAAAATGATAGGTTATAGCTCCTAAATTCGTGAATTTTAGACACCACAAAATTATTCCAAATGAGTCGAAACAACTAAAAATGACCAAAACTTATGTGTTATAGTTCTTGAAATCGTGAATTTTGACTACCTTGAAATTATATGCCAATGGTTTAAAACATTTAAAATTGACCAAAAATCATGGTATATAGCTTATGAAATCTAAATCTTTAACCAACGTAGATCTATTGGTCGAAATGATTAACAATAACTAAAAATCATAAGTTACAGCTCAGGTGAAGGAATTGCAGAATAAATTCAGGATCAGGCAAAACAGGCGGCGG
>BQKN01065314.1:167742-190922 GCA_022839385.1 Asparagus kiusianus
TTCTTTATCTTTCTCTGCAATTGTTTTTGGTTTCTCGAGGCACAACATCAGGAAATTATGATTTTTGTACTTCACAATTTTTTTTGCTAATGGATGGAAATGACTAAAAATGACAAAAAATATTATGGGTTATATTCATGAAATCATGAATTTTAGACTCTATGAAACCATTTGCCAATGTGTCAAAACGATTAAAAATGGCTAAAAATAGTGGGTTATATAGCTCACAAAATCTTGAATTTTGGACTTCATGAAAATTTCTTTCGTGGTGTGGAAAGGAGTAAACATGGCTGAAATTTGTGGGTTCTAGCTCATAAAATCGTGAATTTGGGATTCTATGAAATTTTATCCGTTGGGTCAAAATGAACAAAAATGGACAAAAATCAAGGTTATAGCTAATGAAAGCATTAATTTTAGAGTATGCAAAATTATTAGCGTTGAAACAACTAAAAATTGCCAAAAGTCATGAGTTATTCTTAACAAAATCAAGAATTTTGGTCACTGTGAAATAATTTATCCAGTTAGTGGAAAATGACTAAAAATATCCAAAATCATGGGTTATAACTCATGAAATTATAAATTTTGGCATCAAATTTTTTTTTGCTAATGGGTTGAAATGATTAAAAATGATAAAAATATAGTTGGTTATAGCTTAGAAAATTATGGATTTTGGTCTCTGTGATTGTTTTCCTTTTGGTTGAAATGAACTAAAATGATCAAAAATCACGAGTTAGAGCTCACGATATCATAAATTTTAGCCATTGTGAAATTATTTGCAAAAATAGTGGGTATAGCTTATGAAATCTAAAAATGACAAAAAAAATCATGAGTTATAGCTTGTGAAATTGTCAATTTGAGCCACCACGAAATGATTACCAATGAGTTGAAAAGATTAAAATGACCAAAAATTAGGGGTCAGAGCACAAAAAATCTAGAATTTTGTGACGTATTTATACAATTGATTGAAATGACTAAAAATAGCAAAATAATTATAGGATATGGATCACGAAATCATGAATTTTGGACTTCGCGAAATTTTTCGCGAATGGTCAAATGACTAAAAAATTGCTAAAAACATATGTTATAACTCATGAGATCTTGAATTTTGGCATTCGCTAAAAATTATTTGTATATGGGTCGAAATGAATAAAAATAGTCAAAAATCATGGGGGTATAATTCACAAAATAATGAATTTGGTCACTATGAAATTATTTATCCAATTGATCAAAATAATTAAAAATGACCAAAAATCATGGCATATAACTAATGAAATCATAAATTTTGGCCTCCATAAAAGTTTTTACCAATGCGTGGAAGCAACTAAAAATGATAAGAAATCGTAGGTTAAAGCTCATAAATCGTGAATTTTGGATTTGTGCAAATTCTTTCGATCTGGGCAAAATGAACTAAAATGAACAAAAATGATGGGTCATAAAAATATGAATTTTAGACTATGAAATGATGGGTTATAGCTCACAAAATCTAGAATTTTGGCAACCATAAAATTATTTATCTAGTTGGTCAAAACGACAAAAAATTATGGGCTATAACTCATGAAATCGTGATTTTGGCGACCAAAAATCATAACTTTTAGCTCACAAAATTGTGAATTTAGGACTCTAAAACTTTTTTGTTAATGGGTCGAAATGACTAAAAATAGAAAAAAATTATAGGTTATAGCTCATAAAATCGTGAATTTTGGATTCTATAAAATTATTTACCACTAAATCGATAAGACTAAAAATGACAAAAACTATGGGGTATAGTTCGCAAAATCATGAACTTTGGTCGCCACAAAATTTTTTGCCAATGGGTCAAAGTGAATGAAAATAGAAAAAACCAGGGGTTATCGCTCATAAAATTTTAGAATTTTGGCTACCGCAAAATTATTTATCCAATTGGTCGAAATGACTAAAAATGACCAAAAATCACAGGTCATAACGCCAGAGATCTAGAATTTGTCACTACAAAATTATTTATCTAATTGGTTGAAACAATTAAAATTGACCAAAAATCATGGATTATTACAAAATCATGAATTTTGGACTTTGTAATGGTCAAAATAAATAAAAATTGACAAAAATCATGTTATAATTGATAAAGACATGAATTTTAAACTCTACAAAGTTATTTGCCAATGGGTTGAAATGACTTAAAAAGGCCAAAAATAGTGGGTTATAGGTCATAAAAACATGAATTTTAAACTCCCAGAAATTATTTGCAAATTGGTCGAAACAAGCAAAAATGATAAAAAAAATCATGGGTTATAAGTCATGAAATCGTGAATTTTGAACTTAATGAAATGTTTTACCTTAGGTTGAAAATAATGATATATTAATAAAAACATGTGTTATATCTCATGAAAATAAGAATTTTGAACTCCATTAAACTATTTATCAATGGGCTAAAATCACTTAAAAAGACCAAAAATTGTGGTTTATATCTTGCAAAATCGTGAATTTGAGACTCAACGAAAATTTTTGCCAATAGGTCAAAATGAATAAAAATGACAAAAAATTATGGTTATAGCTCATAAAATTATGAATTTTGCATTCCATGAAATTATTGGAACAAAACGACTAAAAATGACCAAAATACGTAGGTCATAGTTCACGAAATTGTGAATTTTGGCCACCATGAAATTATTGATCAATGGTCGAAATAACTAAAAAATAGACAAAATCGTAGGTTATAACTCATGAAATCTAGAATTTTATCCACGTAAAATCATTTATCCCATTGGTTGAAATGATAAAAAATGGCCAAAAATTATAAGTTATAGCTTACGAAATTATGAGACTCTGAGAAGTTTGCTACCAATAGGCCAAAAAGACTAAAAATGATTAAAAATCATAAGTTATAGCTCACAAAATATGAGACTCTAAGAAGGTTGTTGCTAAAAGAATAAAAATGGCAAATAATTGTGGGTTATAGCTCATAAAATTGTGAATTTTAAAATGTACAAAATTATTTGTCAATGGGAGGAAACAACCAATAATGACCAAGAATCATGGATTATAGCTTACAAATCATAAATTTTGGTCACTGTGATGCCAAGGCATGAAGATAATAAATGTCAAAAAATTGTGTGTTGTAACTCATGAAATCTAGAATTTTGTCCTCCTAAAATCATTTATCCAATTGGTTAAAATGACACAAAAGGCTAAAAATTAATTATAGCCCACAAAATTGTGAGACTGCGATAAGCTCGTTGCTAATAGGCTGAAAAGAATAAAAATAACCAATAATCATAAGTTATTGCTCAAAATTATGAGACTCTGAGAAGCTTGTTACCAATGGGCCTAAAAGGGTAAAAATGACATATAATTGTGGGTTATAGCTCATAAAATTGTAAATTTTAGACTATAAAAAATTATTTACCAATAGATGGAAACGACTAAAAGATCAAGGATCGTGGATTTTAGCTTAAAAATTTATGAATTTTGGTCATTACGATTCCAAGATGCAAAATGATGATAAATGTCAAAATTTCATAGGTTATATAGCTCAGGAAATCTAGAATTTTGGCCACTATAAAATTATTTATCTAATTGGTCTAACCGATTAAAATTGATCAAAAATCATGGGATATAACTCACAAAATCATAATTTTTGGCAACATGAAATGATTTGTCAATGGGTCAAAACCTATGTTGCCTAGGTACGGGTACGGGTACGGGTGCGGGTGCGGGTACGGGTACGGGACACGGCAAATTTGTAAAAAGTAGGGTACGGGGACATGGCTGTATATATATAAAATAATTCACTTTAGATCAATATTGAATTAAATACTATAACATTTTCATATTTTTTGTTATGTAAAGTGGAGATTATAAATAAGAAACTAAAGGAAAGTGCATGTTGCAGGTGTGAATAAATATGTCGGGATGTCAATGATCTCTTGGAGAATTGAAGACAAAAATGTTAAAGAAGACAAGAAATAGAAGAGGAGCATATAGAAAAATAGATCAATTTGTACATTACACACAGAAGCAGAAAACATTGACATTGACCATAAAGCCGAAAGACAAAGTGACATCGTTGGACAATGCATACATTATACACAGAACATAACAAATCTCAGTCAGCTCTTTGAAGACTGCCTTCGTTCTCGCTCTTTATGATCTGAATGGTGTCCTGAGGTAGCTCTTGAGCTTTGATATATGACCATGAAACCAAGTGACAAACCACCACAAGAAGGTTTTCTGACCTTCAGAAGAAAAACATGTAATCACATCATAGTTACTAGCACCATGAATTACGCATGCTTAGTTTCAAGTCATCGTGTATCTTAACTACAGTTAATGCAACTATTTTCATTCATGGTGCACTTGTAGTTTCATTTGTGAATTAGGCATGCCTGGTTTCAAGTCATCATGTATCTAAACGATAGTGAATGCCACTATTTTCATTCATGGTGTAATTGTGGTTTCATTTGCATCATATATGATTACAAATTGATTTATCAGTTATGGGACTAATGTACAACTACACCTGTTTGTAGCTGTTAATGAAATCGGGTTTAGTAACGGATATGAATCTTGTTTAGATCCAACCCGTTATGCAACTTATTTTGTGGCTAAAATCTACCTCTGAACCCTAAATTTGATTCCCCTTTTTCTTAATCCCAAGCGATTTTGCAGGTAACTATTTTTCTCTATCTATTAAATAAATAATTTCATGAGATATTTTGTTAATTTTGTTCTGAGTAATTTATTTTGTAGGTTGATCAAATGCATCCTCCTCTGACTTTACACAGGCATCCCATGTGTGCTGATGTATGTAAATTTTTAAATTTTTTCATTTTTATTGATTGATTTCATCTAACTAGATAATTTTTTGACTTGGGTTTTCTCAAATTGTGATTTTTAGATAATTGAGGAGTTTCAAAAGTGTCATACCGATCATCCAGTTGGCAAATTCTTTGGAAAATGTACTGAGCTCAAGATAAAGCTTGACAAATGCTTCCGCCAAGAACTGAGATTGAGCTCTTCTATTTGGTGTTTGATACGAGTCGCCGTGCGAGCACCCTTTGGTCGCGGAATTACCAAAAGGTGGGTTGAGAAGAAGACAACTAAAACACAAGAACAATTCAGTATGGCGAAGGAAAATACCTTCTCTAGATTATGAAGAGCAAAAGATTACAATCTCTCCCTCACAATCTCATTAGAATCGAGAACAACCTCTCAATCCTCTCTAAACCCTAATATAAAGATTAGAATTTCTCTTTGATCTAAGATCTCTAAGATCCTCACAATCTAAATCCTAATCCTTTTGATTAGGATCTTACTTAGACCTAAAACCCTTTAGATCTACATCTGGTCTCTAACCTCCTTGTTTAGAACCCTAAACAGTCCCTATTTGTAGGGTTTACAACGTGGTGGCAATCTGGTAAATAGCTAAAATCAACCCCAACTAGGATTCTTTCCAAACAAAAATCAAATCTGCCCAGAAAACCTCAATGAGTCGACTCAAGACTGCGTATGAGTCTACTCATGCTCACCAGTCGACTCATGGTCGACTCAAAACGTGCACAAATTGTGCAGACCTGCATGAGTGGACTTATGATTTCATGAGTCGACTCATGATTTCATGAGTCGACTCAGCAGAAGCATTTTGCTATCTGGAGGCGATTTCTTGAGTCGACTCATCAACCCGTCAGTCGACTCATCAGGCTAAAAACTGAATCTTCGATTCTTCGTTCTTCCGACTAGCTTCACGCTCCATCCTATGCTCCGCCGTGTCGCTTCACACCACTATTCTCAAGATATCATGAGAATCACCTATCCTCAAGCTCCCATGAGGATCGCTTTTCCGAAGAGAAGATACATCCGTATCATGGGTTCCCCCTTTAGGAACTTGAAGTCTCATTCAAGTTAGAACTTCAGCTGGGGAAACTCTCGAGCCCCTCCATCTTTGTTGTCTTCAGTCATCTTTTTCTTCCTTAATCTCTGAACTCATTCCAAAGAAATAAGGATCTCGCCAAGCTTCTTGTACTGTGATCGAGTAAGGACCATACACAGGATGCCCCTTCATTGGATCTGATTGTTCTGATACCAACTTGATACGAGTCGTCGTGCGAGCACCCTTTGGTCGCAAAATTACTAAAAGATGGGTTGAGAAGAAGACAACTAAAACACAAGAACAATTCAGTATGACGAAGGAAAATATCTTTTTTAGATTATGAAGAACAAAAGATTACAATCTCTCCCTCACAATCTCACTAGAATCGAGAACAACCTCTCAATCCTCTCTAAACTCTAATACAATGATTAGAATTTCTCTTTGATCTAAGATCTCTAAGGTCCTCACAATTTAAATCCTAATCCTTTTGATTAGGATCTCACTTAGACCTAAAACCCTTTAGATCTACATCTGGTCTCTAACCTCTTTGTTTAGAACCCTAAACAGTCCATATTTATAGGGTTTACAACGTGGTGGTAATCTGGTAAATAATCAAAATCAAACCCAACTAGGATTTCTTCCAAACAGAAACCAAATCTACCCAGGAAACCTCGATGAGTCGATTCAAGACTGTGTATGAGTCGACTCATGCTCATCAGTCAACTCATGGTCGACTCAAAACGTGTACAAATTGAGCTGACCTGCATGAGTCGACTCAGCAGAAGCATTTTGCTATCTGGAGGCGATTTCTTGAGTCGACTCATCAACCCGTCAGTCGACTCATCAGGCTGAAAACTGAATCTTCGATTCTTCATTCTTCCAACTCGCTTCACGCTCCATCCTGTGCTCCGCCGTATCGCTTCACACCACTATTCTCAAGATATCATGAGAATCACCTATCCTCAAGCTCCCATGA
Source organism: Asparagus kiusianus (assembly GCA_022839385.1). NCBI lineage: Eukaryota > Viridiplantae > Streptophyta > Magnoliopsida > Asparagales > Asparagaceae > Asparagus > Asparagus kiusianus. Next base: position 174,564 of record BQKN01065314.1, read on the forward strand.
GGATCGCTTTTCCGAAGAGAAGATACATCTGTATCATGGGTTCCCCCTTTAGGAACTTGAAGTCCCATTCAAGTTAGAACTTCAGCTGGGGAAACTCTCGTGCCCCTCCATCTTTGTTGTCTTCAGTCACCTTCTTCTTCCTTAATCTCTGAACTCATTCCAAAGAAATAAGGATCTCGCCAAGCTTCTTGTACTGTGATCGAGTAAGGATCATACACAGGATGCCCCTTCACTGGATCTGATTGCTCTGATACCAACTTGATACGAGTCGTCGTGCGAGCACCATTTGGTCGCAGAATTACCAAAAGATGGGTTGAGGAGAAGACAACTAAAACACAAGAACAATTCAGTATGGCGAATGAAAATACCTTCTCTAGATTATGAAGAACAAAAGATTACAATCTCTCCCTCACAATCTCACTAGAATCGAGAACAATCTCTCAATCCTCTCTAAACCCTAATACAATGATTAGAATTTCTCTTTGATCTAAGATCTCTAAGATCCTCACAATTTAAACCCTAATCCTTTTGATTAGGATCTCACTTAGACCTAAAACCCTTTAGATCTACATCTGGTCTCTAACCTTCTTGTTTAGAACCCTAAACAGTCCAATTTATAGGGTTTACAACGTGGTGGCAATCTGGTAAATAACCAAAATCAAACCCAACTATGATTTCTTCCAAACAGAAACCAAATCTGCCCAGGAAACCTCGATGAGTCGACTCAAGACTGCGTATAGTCGACTCATGCTCACCAGTCGACTCATGGTCGACTCAAAACGTGTACAAATTGTGCTGGCCTGCATGAGTCGACTCATGATTTCATGAGTCGACTCAGCATAAGCATTTTGCTATCTGGAGGCGATTTCTTGAGTCGACTCATCAACCCATCAGTCGACTCATCAAGCTGAAAATTGAATCTTCGATTCTTCGTTCTTCCGACTCGCTTCACGCTCCATCCCGTGCTCCGCTGTGTCGCTTCACACCACTATTCTCAAGATATCATGAGAATCACCTATCCTCAAGCTCCCATGAGGATCGCTTTTCCGAAGAGAAGATACACCCGTATCAGTGTTAATAATTTAGTTTATGAGGTTATGCGATCTGTGAAAATGTATCATTTGTTTGCACCAGAAAGTGGTGAAGGGGAAGGCAAACTTTGAGGAGAGCAAGAAGTTTAAGGAGCGATTGCAGGCTTACAGAAAAGAAATGGCAGCACAAGGTTCTGAATGATGGAGTGTAATTTTCAGTTTGTTATTCCATATTGATTCTTGATATTGAATTATGAATGGGGTTGGGTTTTTTATTGTAATATGTGAATGTTATGGTGGTGTTTGAGTTAAATAATATTGTTGAGCATATATCAGCCTAATACAGTTCGATTCCTAGAAAATTGTATGATCTGGAATTTTGTACATATTTTGAATTGAATAATATTTCTTTGTGAGAATGAATCTTAATAGAATGCTTGGAATCATGTGAAACATAAGTGTTTGTGATCATCAACTTTTAATATGAACTTGAGCTGAGCTTAGCATATGATTGAGAGAAGAATCTAAGATTAATCTAATTAAGACCAAGCTCATGATATCTCATCTTCCTTGATATGTCCTTATCTATTCTTTTATACAAATGGGAGAACCCAACATTCACTATTCATACTATAGTAAATACTACAGTAGCATTTACTGTAACATGAATACTATAGCAAGCAGGAAACATGATACTGTACATTTTTTGAAAAATATTATTGTAACGCACGGGGACACTGACATTTTTAAATTTACTGTATCAAGATGAGATACTGTAGTAAATCAAAAAAATTCAAAAACAACTTACCGCGTTTAGTGTAGCAGAAAAAAATAATATGCGTACCACACTAGTTAATTATGATAGTGAAATAGGAGCTTTGTTTCCTTTAAGAATTCAGCTACTCTAAAGTGCTTACTGCCCATGCAGCAATCGGAGATCTAATCTCGATTTTTCATAATGAAAAAAGAAAAAGGCTAATCCGACAATTTAAACCTCACCGACGGTGAAAAAGAGCTTCCAGCGGGAGTAAAAATTCCTTATCATTGTATATATAGATATCTTGGATGCTAGCTTTTGTCCATCCTGTGCAGCTTAGTTTGAGTGTCTGTTCTGTAGTTATACTTCAGTGGTATAATGAGAATTTACTCATTTACACCACCCCCCCCCAAAAAAAAGATTCGGTAGAAAATCCTCTATAGAAAAGCATACAGTACGATCATGAGTATTGTATTTATAAGATCCAAATATTGTATCAGATACAATATCACCAAGTTCAGAATATATGACGTAACAGTTGTTGGGGGATCTCCTTCCAATATTATTCTAAGAATTTTTCGCAGACAATAAAACAAACACAATTTATAGCCTTTCTATTTGCCAGGAACAGAAAATACGTCCTCACAGAGACCAACTTATGCTTTGTCTTTAAAACAGACATCCCAGCAGAATGAAAAAAAATATCGCAACAGTGATTTTTTCAGAGATTTTTTAGAAAAGTGACGACCATTTCTTGGTGCTACACACTTTAAAGCAAGTAACGAACACACACTTGTACAAAGGCAACGTCATGGCAAATGATCAGAAAACACAAGGATTTAGAGGAAAGACAAATAGCACCTCAATTCTACAGAGTCGAGGAAAATTGTCATGATTGTTTCGTATACAAGAATTTGGTATAAGACAGTATAATAATAATAATCAAGAGACGAATTCTATCAAGGTACACCCGTAGTACAAAAACAGGCAGATGAACAAATCTGCAAATAGCTCAAGAATAGTCTGTGCTCAAGAACACCTAATTCCTTGAATGCAATCATTTGGCTGTTTCATTTTTTATCAATATGGCCGGAGGAGCAAATGTGGTGATATTGGCAGTAATTAACCTCCAAATTGGGAGGAAAGGAAAGCCTCATATGGAAAATCTCAAAAGAAGTACAAAATCATTTAGCCCCGTACAGAAACCGATGATTCAAGCAAGGAAAGGCGGTTCTTTGTCAGCTTCAACTTCTCCTCTGCCTCGGTTGCTTTTTCCCTGACTCCACGAACCACCTCTTCAGGTGCCTTCTCTACAAACTGCAGCATGAAAGATAACCATGTGACGCTGTTCATCCTTGTCTAGTTGACACCAACATATGAATCCTAATATATATCTACTTCCATTTATGTAACATCCTATCAAATAAAGTTGCACACACGTGCACACAGTAGACCAGCCAGAAAGTTTGAGGGGCAGTTTTGGCCCTTCTCCCAAACATACTAAAACAATTATATCAAAAGTCGCATTTGATAATATCAAGAATTTTTTGAAAGAGAGGATTGGGCCTCAAAATCGAAAAACTCAACCATATATATTCTCTATGAAATGACTTTTTTTAAAAAAAAAAGAAAAAGTTACTCCCCACGCCAAAAGTACTTTCAGAATTAACACAGGCAGCTTCCAAAAAAGTGAAAACATTTATCTTGAAAATGACATTTGCAAACCACCCCAATGATTTGTCAATTTCTGAAATAGTTTCATGTTGTAAATGGCATCAAAAACATGATTTGTATGGTATGTAGTAGCCTTTAGCTATAATTGCTCAATAATTAATTGGATGCTTCAATATTTTCATAATGATGTATTTAAGCTGCACTCTCTATTGACAAATCAAAAAAGATGTGTTTCTAGAGTAATTTGGGGTATGTACATGCAAAAACCCCTCTCAAACAAAAGAACATTCAGGTAGATTACAAGATATCCCATACCAGTTGCTCTTACTGTTATCATATGAAATTAAAATTTCAGAATTCATTTTGCATGTTTTTCATGTAGAGCACATTTGACCTTCGAATTGTAAGCTTTTATGAAGTGAATTTCTCTAACTATGTGTAGCTATTTCCTTAATCTGTTTCCAACTACTCAGTTTGTAAGTCACTACAGAATTATCCATTTTTGTAAGTCACTACAGAATTATCCATTTTTGTAAATCACATACTACCACACCTGATGGGGGGGGGGGGGGGGGGGGGGCCCGGCCCCGCCCGCGCGGGGCCCCCCCATCCCCACCCCACCTGCGCATGGTTGCCAGTGCATGCATGTGCACCATGCGATGTTCATGTGCGGCCTCTATGTTGTAGCTCAACTTTGAGCAAATTCACGAAAAACAGTAAAATAATGTTTAATTGCGGATAGACCACTTGTACTACCGCCAAACTGAACTTACTACCCTTGCAGTTCAATGGTTGCAGAGAGGCCCCCTGAGTGGAAATTGTTGAGCCTTTTCAAAGGGGTCCAGATTTACATCCAGGGGATAGTTGAGGGGGTCTAACTGCAATTAACCCAAAATATAACTGCATTTACGCAAGCATAGGAGAAATATCATACACTAGGAGAACTGAGACGAGCAATGAGAGCATCATATTCTGATTGCATCTTCAGAATGCGCTTAGAGAGCCGTTGAACTTCGGTTGATACATCCACCATATCTGCCAGAGGGAGATGTGCTTCCAAACCTTCTCCAGCCACAAGATGGACTGATTGTTTTGCATAATCTGGAGAATAAGATTGGTATACGTATCAAAACATATTATAAAGCTGAAAGCTAGCAAACTTGGACAGTTTAAGGAAGAAATGTACATAAATATACCTGGGACTGTTTCAATGAAATGAACATTTTGGAGATCTAGTCTGGACAGCAGACCTAAGACTTGTTTTTCACTCTGTCAACAGTAAGAATGCATAGAAGTTACAACCATCCAGAAAGCAAGCATAAGTGAAAAGGCATTGTAAATTTTCAATACAGACCATGCATACAAATCCCAGGTGGCATTGGATACTTTATTAGTCATAGCTAAACAATAAACACTTGCATACTGTGAAGGTATTTCTTCATACCAAATTTCCATAAGCAAAGAGTGCAAAAATATTCTTCTAGTATTTCCAAACAATCACCAATGATTAATTTAGAGTCTGGATAGAGAGGTATTTCTTCATAGCAAATTTACATGTGCAAAGAGAGCAGCAATATCTTCCAGTATTTCCAAAACAGTCAACAATGATCAATTTAGAGTCTGGATATGGCAGGAGGGGGCAGATGAGAAAATGGTAATTTCTAATTTAATCGGTTCATAGAGAAAGAACCAGAAGCATAATTTTTTTCAATTGTTTCCACTTTCCAATAACTGAAATGCAGAAAAATAGAAATAATTATTATTTATACTGAAAAATGAAGCATTTAGGACCTGAATCCATTAGTGGGCAAATACTGAAGTGAATGACATATTTCAAATGAATGCATATGCAAAAACAAATTTATAATGATAGGACAGACAAGGAGTACGCAAACAACAATGCATAATTACTGAAACAAGCTATAAGATAAAATTATGTATTTCTGTAGCTACCCTAGCTAATTCAACAACAACAAGTACCAAAATTTTGGGATTGGAAGCATAAATCATAAACCAACTTAAAATATCAAGAGGCAGCTGCGCTATCATATACCTGGTTGCCTATATCCATGCATGCTACCGTTGCAAATTTATCCAGAAGGTCAGGCAAGTATAAGACTACCATCATAAAGAAAGAATGAAAATGATGTAAACAGTAAAGGGGATTTTGCTCATTCCAATTTACATCCAACACACTCGAGATAGGATTATTTGCGCATTTATATTATGAGAGAAAATGGTTCGAAAATGCATAAATAGTGGAGTAGAAACTTAACACCTATAATTTTTTTACTATTTAGAAAACGAGGATCCTCATATCTAGCTTTCAATTATTCTTGTGTTCTGAAGAACCAAACACCCAAAGTGTTTACATGATCAAGTGAATTTCTGAGAAAGACTTACAGATATATAGTCCAGGACATCAGTACTTGCAACAATAGATGCAGATATCCGTTTTGCAGGCTCAACAGAATACTCCGCTCGTGTATTGCGGATGGCCCTAATCTGTAGCCCAATATACAAAAGGAATAACAAAAACCATTATTTATGGGATCCAAAGCCATTCCAGAAAGATAAAAATAAAATAAAACTCTGCAAAAACTAGACTGAAACTTACCAAGGCTTGCAAATTCTCAAATTTTTTGATAGACTTAACATCCCTTGGAAGCAAAGTCTGAGGCCAGTTAGATACTATAAGGGCCTGCTTTCTGTTTGGCAACGCCTGTACATGAATTATATGAAGCATCATAAGATATGATTATCAGATAAGATCCCAGATGCTTGTCTAGGTAGTTGAGATGAGAATCCTCTGCATTCTTATTTGATACGAGAATTCATAGAATTGCATCTGTTCTTCTTCCGCTGAAAATAAGATTTCTATCCAGGGTGCTAGTATGAACGAGTAAAGAATAGGATCTTCATGATAACATCATTCCATTTAAGTAGCTCATTAAAATTTTATCACATATAAAGAATATAAAGCATTATACGAAAATATCAGAGAAGATCCAGAATGATTTATCTGAATAGTTGGGAATATTTGGATAAGAACCGTGCATTTTATTTGACATGAGAATTCAAAGATATATTCTTTTGGGTAACAATCTTTAACATTTGTATGCAGAATGTTTGTTTGAATGAGTAAGATATAGAATCTTCATGATATAAACATTCTTTAAAATAACTCATTAAATATTTCTATCATGAACAACACCACCTTTTCAATAGTCACCTAAATGAGATACACATAGTTTAAGCAATTCATTATTTTAAATTAACTTCATAATGGGATGTAGTAAAATAAAGGTAAACCCCAATGAACTTTCAGTGAATTGTAAACCCATGAACTTTCAAAATCACACTAAACCCCTAATAACTTTTGCAGAAAACCCCCCATGAACTTTTAGGTAACTTAAATTAAACCCCCATTAACTTTCAAAATGACTTTAATGTTATTTGTTGGTTCTGATTTAAGGGGGTTATCTACAAAACTCAGAAAGTTCATTCGGGTTTTCTGCAATTCCAAAAAGTTCATGGGGGTTTAGTGTGATTATGAAAGGTCATAGTGGTTTATTACAAAACACTGAAAGTTCATGGGGGTTTAGTGTAATTTACCCTAAAATAAAATTTACTTTCTAGTAAAAGATCAATTTCTTTTTCAAATAATTTTATATGAATAACATAACGAGTTAATTGTTTTCAGATAAACACCAACAGGTGTTCCTAGTAAAATCGTGATTATTGTGTTCTCTCATAGGTGCCATGACTGTTGCTAGGAATAAGTAGCCTATGCAATACTAGTATCATTCATAAAACAATTCGGAAAATGAACAAACAGGTTTACCAAAGATGAATAGGCCCATTTTTCAGTCCAAATACATATCACCAGGAATAATCTTTGAATTCGTTATACTATTCTGAACCCTGGCATAACTATGTTCTCATTTTTCAGTCCCATCACCAGGGATAATCTTTCAATCATTATACTATTCTGAACCTGGCATAACTATGTTCCATCAGGCAAAAGAAGATAGACTAATTAATTAACCAAATATGATTCATGCACTGAGTTATTTATCTCCACATAAGCAGTCTTTTTCCTGAAATCTTTGATAACAGTTAAAATAAACAAAAGAAAATGATAATAGACACTGGAAATATTTGATCTGGCCAACATAAGTTAACAAATCATGAAGGCATCACAGAATAGAACTGATTAAACAACATTGATGAAACATTATGAGATTCTTCAGCTAGTAAGCCACGAGTTAGCTACTAAGTCTTACCTGCCATAACTCTTCAGTGACAAATGGCATGAAAGGATGAAGCAACTTCAATATATTCTCAAACACATACAAAATAACTGCTTGAGCTATAATAGCATCCGTCTGGTTTCCGTAGTCGTAAAAACGGGCTTTGCTAGCTTCAATATACCTAGTAAGCCAAGTTTAAGCTCTTAGGTGAAAAAAAAAAAAAAGAAGAAGAAAGAGAAAGAAAGAAAGAAAGAAGCTAAAAACAGAAGAAAACAGGTGCATGATAAAAATAAACACATAAAGGATAAAAAAAAGGAGTACGAAGATATCAAGGACATGCTGCAGGATGAACGCTATACTAAGTACATTGGTATGCAGGCAATTGTACCTCAGACATTTGGCCGCCATGTCCCTATAATCGCGGACAAAGTAAGTTTTCCATGTTTTTCTTGTTCTTGCTTTTTTTTTTACATACCGACTACGGAGTATGGCCTGTGAACACGTGGTTTGACCATTTTTTCTCCCCTCGTCCTTCTAACACGGGTTTATATGAAGCCAACCACCCCTTAGTAATTTAATAAATTTAGAAAGAATTATCACAAAAGGTGGTGGAATATAAACCCAAGCTCATTTCCATGTAGTCACTGTGAAATAACTCTAGTTTGGGCCCATGAAAGGGCATGCAAGTTGTACAGGCATGTTAGTATAGGAAGTTATGTCTTAATTCTCATGACAACTTCGGAGTTTTTGTACGGTGGAATGGAATGTGTAAGAGTAGTCTTTTTCAGAATGGCTAGCCAATTTGCAATGTGTTTTCTCTCTTAATGTATGAGCTATATCATGAAAAACTACACAAGGGTCCCGCAAGTCTCTGTATAAGTGATTCACGAAACAAATAGTAGTAGAACTTGTACAATCTAAGAAAAGCCAACAATTCTTGATACAAGGAAATCTGTAATGGCACTCACCTAATCCCATAACGTACAAAGAATTGGCATTCAAATTTGCTAGTTTTTTAAAATAGAATACAAGGAATATTGTTTTGATCAAACCAAAGGGTCTTATCTGTACTCATTGACATAATAGACGGCCAATCCATGATGATATTGTTCTCTTGATGTATGAACAGCAGTGTTATGCTAGGTAAGAGACAATGTTGGTGTTCAGTGGCGGATCCAATTTTGTTTTGTTTTGTTTTGTTTTTTTTTTTTGGGTGGGGGTGGGGGCCTGGGGGGTGGGCGAATGACAAACATCTGTTTAACTAGAACTAAAAATATAACATTAGAAAACTATAGTGTTGTAGTTTTGGGTTTCTAATATTTAGTTTTCGGCTTTTAGTGTTTGGGCTTATACCAATTTGAGTTGATTTTTGAAAAGTTAAATTATTTTTTATTTTCCAATGAGCTAATTCTATTTGCTATTAACTTATATAGTGTTAGATAGGTTGGGTAATTGGGTTGGGGTGCGATTTGAAAATACTATAGGGGGCAAATTGTAAATATTACATGAACCTATATGTAATTTGTAAATTTCTAGGGGAGCAACTGCACCCCTGGACATTACCTGAATCTGCTCGTCGGTGTTGGTGGTGAGTGCGCGTTAGTGTCAACATGGAGTTAACAGAAGCAATCAACAATACAGAAAATAACCATCTACTTAGTTCTAATCTCTGTTTCGAGTTTGGTAAATGTACCTGGTTTTTCGGTCACCATTTCGCCCTTTTCGTCCCTGAAATGTTAGGTCCTTTTGTTGATTTGAAACCTGAAAGCCCTTCAGTGATTTGAAAGCTGAAAGCTCTTCAGTGATTTGAAAGCTGAAAGCTCTTCAGATATTGTGTGGTAGAGGGTTGATGTATGATTATTTTTGGCTAAAATCAGAACCACCACCCCCTTCCCCCCCCACCCCCCAAAAAAACTTTGGACGATTATCAGATAACTCCATAACTTTCAAAATATCTGAAACCCCCCTTAACTTTACGAGCTATTAGAAAACCATCTTTAGCTTCAATATTTTATCAAAAAATCCCCATTAACTTATAAGGTTTTATCACAAGACCCCCTAACATCATCAACCACAATTTTTCACATGTGGGGAACTTGTTTGTTTGCCATTATTTCTTCGGTCAAGAATGGTTTCTTCTAGATTTCCTATCTCTGAAGTCCATTTGAATAAACTTTACCCCCAAAAGGCTTATATGTATTGCCGTTTACATAAAATAGTGAGGAAAATATTTTGCTCCTTTATTTGAAGAAATTTAGATTCATTTCTCTAATCCTTTTTGTACAACGGTTTCTAAGCGTGTTGTGTTAGATCTAAAACTTGAGATCTTAAAACCATGTAGCCATGATTAATTCAAAGAGATTAAAAGAAACATAAAGAGCGGAAGCTTATACCTGAATCCATTGATGGATCTTGACTTTGGGTTTTGGATCTTCTAACCTTAGGGTTCTTCTCTATAGCCGAATATCTCTCTCAAGATGGGGGTGAAGAGAAATTAGAGAAAGTTGTTACCCTAGGTTAGGGACCATAACCCCTTATTTATAGATGTTGTACTTTTGTAATTTAGCCCCTCAATAAATCACAATTACAACCTGGTATCTGCACATATAACCCCATGATTATAATTAAATACCCATTAACCCAACTTAATCGATCACTTCAGTGGGTTATCCTGAAAGATAGCAATACACATTGATTAATCATATGTGCCCACAAATAGATTTATTAGATTAAATCCAACAATCTCCCACTTGGGCACCATATGATTCCTCAAATTGTGTATAACCTTATGAGCTCAAAATTTGCTATCACTGAAAAGGTATTTCCGAACAATCTGGTCCATTGACTATATCAATATAGGATCAAAGCGGCCTTCGTCACATTTATCGTGACTCGACCCATCAATGGTCACATATACCAATACAGTCAAACGACATAGATCAATCATGGATGTGCAGCATGAAAATTACATGCAATGTGATCAGTACATGTCTATTTTCAACTGGTCCTCCTTAATGAGGTCAAAACCAAACATAATGTAACAGAGTGTCTTAACTGAATACTTTATTCTGATCAGACAATACAACCAAACATAAAGCACCACAATTACAAACTCCCACTAAATCATAATATCCTCAAATATTACCACACCCATATGAGCAGTATGCTCATGAAAGACCTTAGGTGGCAATCCCTTAGTAAGAGGATCAGCTATCATGGAGTTTGTCCCAATGTGCTCTATGGATATCTGTCCACTCTGTACCCTTTCTTTCACAACCAGGAACTTAATGTCAATATGTTTTGACTTAATTGAGCTCCTGTTGTTATTTGAATACATTACTGCAGATTTATTGTCACAATATAGCCTTAGTGGTCTTTCAACCTTTTCCAAAATGCACAGTCCCGTGACAAAATTTCGCAGCCATATTCCCTGATTGGATGTCTCATAGCAAGCTACAAATTCTGCTGTCATAGTGGAGGAAGCTACTAGTGTCTGTTTGACACTTTTCCATGATATAGCTCCTCCTGCTAACATATAAATGTAGCCTGATGTAGACTTTCTGCTATCTTGGCATCCAGCAAAATCAGAATCCGAATACCCAATGACCTCCAAATTTTCTGATTTTCTGTATGTGAGCATGTAATCTTTCGTTTTCTGAAGATACCTCATAACCCTTTTGACTGCTGTCCAATGATCCATACCAGGGTTGCTTAAGTATCTGCCTAACATCCCAACAATGTACGCAATATCCGGACGCGTACATACCTGAGCATACATTAGACTTCCTACAGCCGAAGCATAAGGAATCTTCTGCATTTCCTGAATTTCAAGGTTACCTTTAGGGCACTGATTGAGACTAAACTTGTCTCCTTTAGCAACAGGGGTATCTCCTGGTCTGCAGTCTTACATGCCAAACCTTTTAAGTACCTTATCGATATAGCTCTTTTGTGATAATCCAAGAATACCCCGAGAGCGATCTCGATGTATCTGGATCCCTAATAGAAAAGAGGCGTCCCCAAGATCTTTCATCTCAAAATTCTTTGATAGAAATCTCTTGGTTTCGTGCAACATGCCTATATCATTGGTGGCAAGCAATATGTCATCGACATACAGAACCAGAAAGATATACTTACTCCCACTGAACTTGTGATATACACAGTCATCAACAATGTTCATCTCAAAACCGAACGAGATAACTATTTGTTGAAACTTGTGATACCATTGACGAGGAGCTTGCTTGAGTCCATAGATGGATTTCCTTAATTTGCATACCATATTCTTTGGGTCTCCCGACACAAAGTTTTCTGGTTGCACCATATAGATCATCTCATCAATGTCGCCATTGAGAAATGCAGTCTTAACATCCATCTGATGTAACTCAAGATCATAATGAGTAACAAGTGCCATGATTATTCTGAATGAGTCTTTCGATGAAACCGGAGAGAAAGTCTCTGTATAATCAATGCCTTCCTTCTGAGTATAGCCTTTAGCCACAAGACGTGCCTTATACCTCTCCACATTACCGTTTGCATCCCGCTTGGTTTTAAAAATCCATTTACAACCAATTGGTTTTGCACCTTCTGGTAACGGGACAAGTTCCCAAACCTTATTGTCTTGCATAGACTTGTACTCTTCATTCATGGCATCAATCCACTGTTGAGAGTTAGAACTTTTCATGGCCTGAAGGAAGTTGATTGGATCATCTTCCAACATTCCACTACTTTCCTCATGTTCTTGGAGAAATACAACATAATCATCCGGAATAGCATTTCTCCTTTCTCTCGTGGATCTCCTTAATGGCACTGGTTCTTGAGGTTGTTGAGTTTGTTCTTCTGGAACAGGGAGTTGATCAACATTGTCATCTTGAGGTTCCGGATTTACTTCTTGAGCAACAACAGGTATAGGAACCTGAATATTGTCAAAAGTAACTGTATGGATTGGATCTGAAGCCAATTCCTCCTCAAAAGCAATGTCTCTAACCTTATTTCTCCCCCCAAACTCAACATCCTCAAAGAATGTTGCTGTTCCCGTCTCAAAAATATTCCTTAGTGTGGGATCATAAAACTTATAGCCCCTAGAGCGTTCAGAGTAACCAATAAAGTAGCTGCTAACTGTTTTGGAGTCCAATTTCTTTTCATTTGGCCTATAAGGCCTTGCCTCAGCTGGACATCCTCAAATATGTAAATGCTTTAAACTGGGCTTTCGACCAGTCCAAAGCTCATAAGGTGTTTTAGCAACTACTTTACTTGGTACTCTATTCAGAATGTAAGCTGCTGTCTTAAGTGCTTCTCCCCAGAGTGACTCTGGTAAAGAAGAATGAGCAATCATACTTCTTACCATATCCTTAAGAGTCCTGTTTCGTCTTTCAGCTACACCATTCATGCTAGGTGAACCCGGCATGGTGTACTGTGGGACGATACCGCATTCCTCTAGGTATCTAGCAAATGGTCCTGGACGTTGTTCACCTGAACCATCATATCTGCCGTAGTACTCACCACCACGATCAGATCTAACGGTTTTAATTCTTCGGTTGAGTTGATTCTCAACTTCAGCTTTATAGGTTTTGAACATATCCAGAGACTCAGATTTTTCATGAATGAGATATAGGTGCCCATAACGTGAGTAATCGTCTATGAATGATATAAAATATTGTTGACCATTCCAGGATTCCGTAGGGAATGGCCCATAAATATCCGTATGTATCAATTCTAAGACATCCGAAGATCTGTTGGCACCTAATCTCTTAACCTTGGTCTGTTTTCCCTTGATACATTCAACACATATGTTGAAGTCCGAAAAATCAAGGGAATCCAAAATGCCATCAGACACAAGACGCTCAACTCTACCTTTTGAGATATGACCCAAGCGCTTATGCCATAACGACGCCGAATTTTCCTTATTTAATTTACGCTTAGTACCACGCGATTCCGCATGCAAAGTTTTATTATAAGAAGCAATTGTATCAAGCAAATATAGGTTGTCAAAAATACTTAAATAACCGGTTCCCACAACATTTGAATTAAAAGATAAACTGAATTGATTGTTTCCAAATGAACAAGAATAACCTGATTTGTCCAATACAGAAACTGAAATCAAATTCCGTCTAAAAGACGGTACTACAAAAGTATCTTTTAAATCCAAATAAGAACCAGTTCCTAATAGCAACCTAAAATGCCCAATTGCTTCCACATCTACTGACTGACCGTCGCCCACAAAGATGTGTCTTTCAACATCACTTGGCTTTCGGTAGCTCAGACAACCCTGCATAGAAACACTTATGTGAGTAGTAGCACCAGAGTCTAACCACCAAGTGTTTCTAGGTACTGAAGCTAAATTAACCTCAGAACAGACCAAAGAAAGGAACGTACCCTTATTATCACGCCAAGCGTGATATTTTGTACAGTCCTTCTTCATATGTCCAGGTTTCTTACAGAAGAAACAACCCTGATTATCCTTATGTTGTTTCTTCTCAACTGGACCTTTAGCAGCTTCCTTATCATTCTTCCTTTTCTTGCCCTTATCCTTAGAGGCATAGGCCAAATGAGCACTTTCTGTCTTATCTTGCTTCAACCTGTCTTCTTCTTGCACACAGTATGAAATGAGCTCATTTAGAGTCCATTTCTCCTTTTGACAGTTATAACTGACTTTAAATTGATTAAACTGTGCAGGAAGAGACAACAGAACCAGATGCACTAATAACTCATCACAAAGATCGAGTTTAAGTGCCTTAAGTTTTGAAGCAATATGAGACATTTCCATAATGTACTCCCTTATATTTCCTTTGCCCTTATACTTCATCGAAATCAAGCGAGCTAAAAGCGTGCTTGTTTCTACCTTATCGTTTTTCGCAAAACGCTTTTTAATTTTGGCAAGGAAATCTTTAGCCTTAGTAATCCCTTCGGATTCTATGCCTCTGAAGGCTTCCGGAACGCCGCGCTTAATGATCATAAGACTCATGCGATTTGAACGCTCCCACTTCTCATGCTCCTTCTTTGCATCAGGAGTGCTTTCCGCATTGAGAGGTTGGGGTTGTTCAGTTCTTAATGCATAGTCAAGATCCATGCAGCCAAGAACAATTAATATGTTCTCTTTCCAAACCTTGAAGTTTGACCCATTTAGCATGGGATTGAGTTGATGTTAGCAGAAATTGTTGCAGCAGATGCATTAGCTGAAATAAAACAAAAGATGCTCACATCAATAACCATATTTAGTAATCAATAAAATTCAAGTAATGACAAATCCCCATCCAAGATATCGGGCACAACATTAATATCAAGTCTTTGGACAGTAATATTAACTTGTAAGTGATACATTGTTGCAATGATCAAACATTGACAATAACTCATGTTAAATAATGAAACTATCTTTGGATCGATTCATTATTCACATGTAAACCTTATAATTGTCACACGCTTATCATCGCAGATGTGTATACAGTCTAAATAAATATTAACCTTCCTTTGGGCCGATTAAATATTTACACGAAGGCATACACACAAACATCTCACATTCCTCATGAACAATCTCCACAAGAGAGGTTACTTTGGCAACTTCTTGCTTCAATTAAACAATTGGAGTGAGAGACAACCTTAATACCTTAGTGTCATTATATTTGAATCAAGTAATTGATTATGAACCAAATTAGATTTAAATTAAAATAAAATTTAATTTAAATCAACTGAATTTCCAAAAAACTTAATTTGGGGTCTCACAGCTTAATTAGGGCCCATAACTTAATTGAATAAATTAAGTATACCAAAGTGGACCCATGAAAAGCTGAGGCTTAACCATAGTGAACCCGAGGTTCGTCTGTAGCACGAACGCGAGGTTCAACCTGAGCCTGAACGCAAAGTTCAACTTGAGAACGAACGCAAAGTTCGTCTGAAAAATGAACGCAGGGTTCAACTTGAGAACGAACGCAGAGTTCGTCTGAAAATGAACGCAGGGTTCAACTTGAGAACGAACGCAGAGTTCGTCTGAAAATGAACGCAGGGTTCAACTTGAGAACGAACACAGAGTTCGTTTGAAAATGAACGCAATGTTCAACCTGAGCACGAACACAATGTTCGACTTGAGAACGAACGCAAAGTTCGTTTGAAAATGAACGCAATGTTCAACCTGAGCACGAACGCAATGTTCGACTTGAGAACGAACGCAAAGTTCGTTTGAAAATGAACGCAATGTTCAACCTGAGCACGAACGCAATGTTCGACTTGAGAACGAACGCAAAGTTTGTTTGAAAATGAACGCAATGTTCAACCTGAGTACGAACGCAATGTTCGACTTGAGAACGAACGCAGAGTTCGTTTGAAAATTTCAAGCCTCGCCACGATTCAGGACGCACAAACCTTTAGGGTTTCAAATTGAAACCGCCGCCGACAAACCCAAAAAACTTTGATTTTTATTTTCAAAACAGATCCAGAATTGGAAAAATTGAAGAAAAAATCAAAGAAAAATCCAAAAAATTCCAATAAGTTACTGTTCACTGGCGATTTTTCAGTTACTGTTCATCCGAAAGTTTTCAAAATACTGTTTATCCGAAAATTTTCAAAACACTGTTCATCCGAAATTTTTCAAAACACTGTTCATCCGAAATTTTTCAAAACACTGTTCATCCGAACAAAATACTGTTCATCCGAGAAC
>BQKN01065315.1:0-37538 GCA_022839385.1 Asparagus kiusianus
CCGATAATGGTGGTTGTAAGAACATCATCAAAACATAAGGGCTAACACACCTAAAACCAATGTATTACTTGGCAGACATCTTTTATGGTAGCATTTGTAGAGATCTATCGACGGAGTTTGACCTTTCAGAGAGGCAGGTTGCGATTGTTGAATTCCTACGGGCAAAGTACACCCAAGATTTCTTGTTGGTCACGCCTATTAAGGGATTGGGGTAGCGTATGACTCTGGGGTAGTACCAAGCCATCCTCAGGTACAGGTTGTTGGTTCCTTTGTTCGTGGAGGGGACAGTGTGCCCAGTTTGTCATAGAACGCAGATGAATACTTTTGGAGAGCATGCCATCCACTGTTAGAAGCAGCCGGGGTTCAAGTACAGACACGACTTAGTCAGAGATGTCTTGTATGATATCCTCCAAAGAGCAGGGATCCCATCAAAGAAGGAAGAGCCAGTTAACTTCCTCACTCCTACCGGAGAGGCTAGTCTACTCTTAGGCCGGCAGACATTCTTGTCTACAATTAGAGCAGGGGAAAGCACGCTTGTATTGCTCTCATAGGGGTGTCTCCGTTTGTGGGGTTTGGTAATAGAGAGTTCAAGGTTAGGCATGTATCGGATAGAGCAGCAGAGGCAAAGGTGGGCAAACATGATCAAGCTTGCAAGGACAACCATCACAGCTTCATCTCGTTCGCTTTTGATACGTTTGGTTTCCTTACAGCTGATGTGCTGGAGTTCCTCAGGAGGGTACAGAAATTTATGAATAAGAATGTGATGACAGTAGGGTCCGCTGAGTATGTGTTTCGTAGGTTGGGTTTTGCAATTCAAAAAGGATTAGTGGCGCAGCTTGTTGCCCGCTTGTATCATCATATGTGTAATTAGTATTTAAAAATAAATTATTACAAATTTTTTCAAAAAAAAGAAAGAAAAATTAGATTTGCACGTGAACCTAGCAATGAAGATGGAGGAGTAAAAAAGAGGGGAAATAAAATGAGAATTATTTTTAACCAAAATAGTTAAAAGGAATACTGTGGTAAAAATATTTAATGTCTTAGACATAGTATGGTTATTTTAAATCATTTAATCCTTTAAATTTTAATTGTATTAGTTTAGGGGGTTAAGTGAGAAAAGTTGAGGAAGAATAAATCATATTTTGAAAGTTGAGGGGGTTATCTACTAGGACTACATAATTGTGGGTAGTTTTCTAGAGTTAAAATAGTTGAAGGAGATGTTCTGAGATGACCCCCATAGTTGGGGGGGTTTGTAAAATTAACCTATACACACACACACACACACACACACACACACAAAGACAAATATCACAATGAAAAATAGCACAAATACAAAGATATACGTGGTTTTGGACTCTGAAGGAAGACCTACATCCACGAAAAGTTAATAACTTTTCTTTAGTTTAAATTTAAATTATAAATACAAGAGGGAAAAAATATGTTAACTATTAATGTTCAAGGAGCCAAATTCCTCCATATTATATTCGTCAAATTTTTTTTAAGAAAATGCTTTGTTTGTTGTTCTTGTGACCGTTCTTCTATATCAAGTTGAGTCAATAGTTGGTCGGGCTAGGCAGAGACGGATCAATGGAGGGCCGGGCCTATTTCTCTAGTCTTGAGTCTGGGGCTGGACTCAGATCATCCCGTGACTAGGATATATCATGAGCCAGGTCGGTCTCGGCCTTCTACAGACTGGGCCAAGTCGTGATCCATGACGAGTTGGGCAAGGTCAGTCCACCGATTGATCCGACCCACGCCTAATCCTACTAACCCAAACTATTTTATTGTGTTTTGTCCATTGAGCGCACGAGGAGGATAAACAATATTAAAAAGCCCACGTCCACATCCCCGTCCATTGAGCGCACGAGGAGGATAAACAATATTATAAGTGTACGAGAAGAATAAACAGTACTAACGCCTCGTGTGGTGCGCGGGAATGGGGTAGAACGGAATGATCATTCCCACTTCTCATTCCCTCATACCAAACATAACTATTTTTTAGAAGTTGGATGCCCATTCCAAGAAATGCCCATTCCCACTTTTTGTGGGAATAAGCATTTTAAGACCCCGTTTGGTAAGCGGAAATAGGGTGGAATGGAATGTCATTCTCACTTCTCATTCCCTCATACCAAATAAAACTTGTTTTTAGATATTGGAATGACCATTCCCATGGAATGGTCATTCCCACTCTTTGTGGGAATGGACATTCCAAGTGAGAAGATAGGGAATGATCATTCCCATTCAAGGGGAGAATCAAATTAGTTAGGTTTTTTTTCAATTATACCCATATTAATAATAAGAATCAATTTAAAAATCATGGCTTTTGACTACGTATTCTCATTTTCTCTCAGCTACTAATTATATTCGAACAATAGGAATCTTTTGTGGGGTAGAGATTAAAAATAGTGATACATATTTCAGTAGCATATTAAAACTAGCGGTACATATTTCATTAGCCTATTATATCACAATTGCTCAACATAGGAGCAACACAATTTAATATAAAAACAGATACAACTGAAACTATATATTATTTGCCGATTGAAATTCTTTCATGTAAATATTTTTTTTGGTCAATCAAAATTTTTTGTTTATTCACCAATGTTTAAAGTCTGTTATTTTCACCAGCATATTATATTCTTTTTGAACTTTTGCTATTGTTTTCCCACCATAGAGAACTATAGTACCCATTGCGTACATGTTTGATTGTGGTTCGTGCACAACAATAAATCTAACTTTTGATTAAAAAATATTTGACCCAATATTTATGAAAAGTGGAAACTCTCGCTGAGAAATTGGCCAAAATATTAAAATTATCAAAACCGTATCATGTCTAGACTATATATAGAGGTATAAGTGCATTATTATAACACATACCTAGATTAATGTAACATATACAGAAATAGTGAGAATTGTTTAAAAAATATAAACGAAACATACACCTGATCGATAACATGCGCATTAGTATAACACATACCTAGATTAATATAACACATGCATAAATAAAATTTTTAGTTATTATCATTAATGTTTATTTTTATCTTATTAAAAATCTATGTTGTTATAAGGGCATTATTAGGAAATAAGATTCCATTCTCACTTGTGAACTAGTGATACCAAACATGGGAATGAGAATTAGATTTTCATTCTAGCTTCATTCTACAAACACACCCATACAAGAGAATGTGAATGATCATTCCATTCTCACATACATTCCATTTCATTCTTATTCTTCCATTCCATTCTTACTTGACTTCATTCCCACGTACCAAACGAGGCGTAAGTGAATTGATGAGAAATGGTCATTCCCATTCAAGTGAGAATCAAATTAGTTACATAATTTCTAATTACACCTTAATTGATAATAAAAATAAATTTAAAAATCTTGTCATATTGAGCGACATAATCAGATTAATAAATGAATATGTATCAACAAATGATTAAGATGTTTTTCATTAGGCTTGCATCACGCGATGTAACGGTGCACGAGGAGAATAAACAATACTAACGGTGCATGAGGAGGATAAACAATACTATAAATCCCCCGTCCATTGAGCGCATGGTGCACGAGGAGGATAAACAATATTAAAAATCCACTCTTTTCCTACGGTCCATTGAGCGCACGGTGCACGAGGAGGATAAAATTAAAAATCCCCTCTTCTCGTAATTTTACAAATGGATTCAGAAACACATGCACGTGGCCCTGTCTATTCTCGTACGGCTAGTGTTTTGTTTGCAATCCTGCTATTTGGCTCGCGGTTGGTCCGCGAGCCAATTTTTTTTTCCGTTTCGTTTGTTATAAACTTTGCAGTTAGCATCTTCACGAGAATTTCTTGGCCACTCAGTGTTCTTTTCAGTCGTTCCTAATCAAATAATCCTCTCTACAAACAAATTATCCACAAATTTGCTTGTCTGTAAATTAATAACTGAATTGTAATAAGAACTCTATTTCCTTTTTTGGAAATAGTTATGTTTTCTATTTAAAGATCTATCTTTACCATAGCCCCCTCCTATATATTTACATTACGTGCAAATTCATGAATCCCAAATTCAAAACGAGGTAGGATTAGGTCTGTCCATCCGGGCCGGCTCAGCCCGGAAATCCGGGCCCTGGCCGGGCAAAACCGGGGCCCGGGCCGGGCAAAACCGGGGCCCGGGCCGGGTTCCGGGCTGGCCCGGGTGTTTTTCATTTTTTTTATTTTTTTTAAATTTTTTAAAGTTTTTTTCCAAAATTTTTCAATTTTATTTAAATTTTAAATTATAAAAAAAGACAAAAAAAATAATAAAAACAATAATTTTATTAATTACTTAAAATAACATAAATTACAAATAAAAAATAATAAAAATAAATTTTTTATTAATAATTAATAAATCATTTACAAATTACAAGTACAAATTTATTTTGGAATTAATCGCATCACAATAGATAAGTAAATCCCAACTAGGTTGGCACCTACTCACCTATATCACTATCATTTGCAATTATTTCCAAAATAATTCTTTACAAATTTTAAGCTAAGATATAAAAACTACAATCTATTCATTATATCTATCTGCTAGTCCTAATTCTTCAAATTTATCTTCAATTCCAGCCATCCGATCGATTCCTTGCGTTCGCTTCTCGTACCTCCACCAATCTTGTAAGCACATCACCGCTTGTACAGTATACAGATCCAAGCATGTCCTATGATCATCGATCAAACGACCTGCTGTGCTGAAGGCGGATTCCGAAGCTACCGTCAAAACCTGCACTGTTAGTAAGTCACGAACCATGGTGGAAAGTATAGGATATGAAACTGATCCATATACTTTCCACCATTGCAAAATATCTAAAGCATTTCCTTGACATCTAACTAAAGAAGCAGAAAAATATTCATCTATTTCAGAAACCTCCGATGATGACGATCCAAGTCCAGATCCACCAGTTAGCTCAGCTACCATTGCATACCTATCAAAACTTACACTTTTACCTCGGGATGAGCTCGAAGAAACCGAAGCTGTAGACTGTTGTGTAGCTACACCATGTCTAGCTGCATACTCATCATATAAGGTTTGAAAATAATTTCTAATAGCTAAATGATGAGTAGTAGCAGTAAGGACGGTTCCATCATCTAAGTCTATAATCTGATTACCATACAAGGATTGTAACAAACTTCGAAGGCCAATATCCTTCAAGCATGGATCAATAAGAACCCCCAAACCAAAAATATGAGGAATAGGCCTAAAGTACTTATTAAATTTGCTCTCCATTTCAAAAATCATAGGTCCAAAAGTATTATCCATACGATATTTCCTAAAAAAATTTTGAATATTTAAAATTTGTAAAGCAGCTAAAGTAATGGTTGGATAATAACAGCCAGATAATAACATTATAGCATCATAAAAAACTTGTAACATTTCATTTAAATTACATATAATTGTCCATTCATCTTCAGTTATTCCATAAGTGCTACCAGAACTAGAACTAGAAGCATAATAGTTTATAAAATCAGTTATAACATCTTTATATTCTATTGCTACACTTAACATTGCATATGTGGAATTCCACCTATGGTCAACATCTTTTGGAATTAGTCTAGGCTTTACATTTTTTTTAACAAAATTATTTTCATCTTTTAAGTCTTTGTTCAGAAGCACTATGCATGTCAGCAACTGTTCTAACCTTTTCTATCATGGGTTTAATTTCAGTAAATGCACTTTGAACAATTAAATTTAAAATATGACAGATGCACCTAATATAAAAAAGATCACCATGACATGGCAATGATAAAGTTGATCTGATAAAATCAACAGCTACATTGTTATTACTTGCATTATCTAGTGAAAGAGAAAATATTCTTTCTAAAATTTCTAATTTCATAAGTTCTTCAATTATTAAATTTGCAACATTAGCACGAGTATGTGACTCTTCTATTGCAATAAAAGAAACAACTCTTTTAAACATTTCCCAATTTTCATCAATCCAGTGTGCTGTGATACATAAATATCCAGTTTGTGCTCTAGATGTCCAAATATCAGAAGTTAAAGAAAATTTACAGTTTAAAATTTTAAAATAAGAAATTATTTTTTCTTGTTCCTGCTGATAATATTTTAAAATATCACGTTGACAGGTTTGACAAGAAAATTTTTTAAATGCAGGATAAAAACCATCTCTAAACATATCTTCAAATTCATCATCTTCTACTAATTTAAAAGGAAGGTTTTTAAGAATGATAAACCTGATTACGTATTTCCTGGCTCTGGCAGCGTCATAGTTCCAACTACTGAGATTACCAGAAGAGGAGGATTGAGAAATCATAGATTGTCGGATATCACCTTGAGGAGTCTGGCCTTTGTTGTGTTTATCTAAATGGCGTTTGAGCTGGTTGGTGCCGCTTTTATGATGAGCTTGAAAAATCTTACCGCACAATGCACACTTAGCCTTCTGGGTGAGGATCCTACCGTGTTCATCCTTGGTGACGTCGATCTTCTCGTAAAAATTCCACACATCGGATCTTGGCCTTTTAAGAGCTCTTGGTGCAGATTCGTCGCCACCGGATTCGGGATTAACTTCGGTAGGAGTAGACCCAGTAGGAGGACTCATAGTAGGACTCATTTCAGGATCGGGAGATATGTTTTGCTCTTCATAATCAGATCCGGAAGCCATTTGATGAAAGGATTAGAAAGTATAAATAAGAGAGTATAAGAGTATAAGAGAGAGTATAAGAGTATAAGAGAGAAGAGATGAGTTTTTGGTGTGAAGAAAACAAATGAAAACCCCTCTCTATTTATAGAACCAGCCCCCTAGGCAAATGACCAAAATAACCTCACAAAATAGCCGTTTTTTGACCGTTTTTGGGGGCAAAACGGTCAAATGGCCGTTTTTGGCCGTTGTGGCCGGGCCGGGCCGGCCCGGATTTTTCAGGCAACGGTCACCACTGGTGACCGTTGCCCCGGGCCGGGTCTGCGGGCCCGGGCTGCCCGGCCCGGAATCTGACCCGGCGCCGGCCCTGTTCCGGGCCGGGCCGGGCCGGGCGCCGTTGGGGTAACCCGGGCCCAGAACCCGGCCTGGCCCGGATTTCCGGGCCGAGGCCGGGCCGGGCTCCGGGCCTGGCCCGGGCCGACGGGTATTTTGGACAGCCCTAGGTAGGATTATTAACAGTTGTCTAAATGTGCCACGGGCTGCTATCTTGTTGCAATTTTGGGTAATAACATTTTTATTTTTATTTTTATTTTTGAGTCCGTTGTTTAATGATAGTTCCTAAGGCTAGCTGTAAAGTATTAGGCATGATCGAATCCGAGACTTGCTTATGTATGTATTCTTTGGAGCTTTTGTTCTATTTTTCTATCTTATTGTGGACGTTTTATAACTTGAAATTGTTCATGGTGACGTTTAGATTTCATTCGTAAATTTTGTGGAGCTATATATGCAGGTTATTGGGCATGTCCATGCATAGCTTCAAAGCTAGCTCGATCTAGACATAACTTCTTAAAACCCAATCTAAGGTCTAGATGACCTGCTTTTTCCATATATTCAGTCTAACATCTGTCAGATGCAATCCTTCTAAATTATTATTATTAGAAATTATTTAAAACTTTAGAAATTTTCATAAATTTATTTACACTTCAATGACTAGTAATACACCTAATAAGATGAAATAAGGAAATTATATAGTTGTGCAGTTCAGAAGAACAAGTTTGCACTTTTAGTGCTTGCCTTAAAAAGCAGTCATTCCTAGTAATTCACTAAATTAAGCTTAATTTGTTTTGAATAGTTATTAGAAGTTTTCTTTGTTATCTTCTTCTTTGCCAGATGCACGTTTGGATTGCAAGTTAAAAGTTTGGGATACAGGTACTATTTCTATACTTTAACATGTGCGTTATAACATGTATTGTGTATGTTGCTTTAAAATCAGTTGAACAGAGAATGTCAACAAGCCATATAACAATGAGAAAATAGAATTTTAGAGAGTAAGCCATAGGTTTTAGTTGGTAATTATGATGCAAATGTCCCTTGTTGTGTTTAGTGTATAGAGTAAGCCATAGTTTTCCTAACGGTTGATGAGTGACTTCCTGGATTGTTCTATTTCTAATTTATTATAGCAGAACACTCAAAGTTTCTATGTTGGGTAATATTATGTTAAAAATGATAGGTACTGTGCTGTTTATATAGGTTAATTGCTTAGCTAATAATAGTACATAGTGTTGGTCTTCTTGTTTTGATGATGTTTAACAAACAATATTTTACTTCTAATGTTGTTTGTCCAGTGTTTATGTTTTTGTATTTATTCTAGGCAAACAACAAGTTGGAGGTTGGATGGAATAGAGCTTCAACGATCATATCCAAAGGAGGTTGGCGGAATGTCGGTGAAGCTTATGCAATTCAAGTTAAAGATCAAGTTCAAGCTTCATCCGCATATGTACCAAGTTGAGCTACATTGAAGATCAAGATTGCTTGGGTAATTTAGTTTAGGAGATATTATGTGTGTTAAGTACGTTAAGTTCAATTATCTATACACACACATTTTATTGGTTTCCTTGTATATATATGTAGTCACATATATATACAACACAAGTTTTGGTTTTCATGTTTATAAATATGAAATCACATGTTTCATATTTATTATTGTGTTTTAATATATATTGCATAGAATATGCAATTTTGTGAAAATATTGTATTCTTAGTTTTTGGACTTAACAATAATCATATACATATTTTATTAAGTCTATATAATCATTGTGCAAAGTTTCAAAACATGGTTTAGCCTAAATGTCAAAATTCATATGTTTACATTTTCGTGTTTTGGACTATTTTGTAAAATGATGATATTTTTCATTTGGGAAGTCTTTTTTGGAAACCAGTTATTGTAGCATGTTTATTATCATGTCTACAATCATTCCCCAAAGTTTTATATTTTTTGGAATTTATTTGATATTTTTAAACAGTGTTTTAAAATAAGAAAAACAGTTTTCAAAAACAGATTTTCATATATCAGTTCTCGGTCGACCGCACCTATGTTCTTTAGTCAGTGGGCTGCAGAGAGTTGTTGGTCGACCGTCGCGGTCGACCGAGAGCTCGAAATTTCCATCGGTCGACCGCACTGGTCGACCGACGAAGTTCCTGCTTGTTTTCTCAGTCTGAGATTTGGTTCGCGGTCGACCGCGAATATTTTTGGTCAACCGCCGAACTCCCAACGGTCATATTGGGTACAGAATCTGTTTCCTGTTTTTTTTGGGATTTTTGTTGTTTTGTTTGTTGTTTTGGCTGTTGGTTTCTCTTACTATATAAACCCCTAAACCCCCTTCTATTTCAGTAACTATGGGAGTGTTTTAAACAAGTTTAAGAAAGTTTTTAATAAGGGTTTATGGTTGGTTTGAGTTTGGTTTAAAGCTGTTTTTGGTTTTCACAAGTGGAGGAGATCATCTTCTTGTTTGGGCTTCAATCTCTATATCTCCATCTTGTTATTCAGAGAAGAATCTCTAAACTCATTTCTAGCTATTTATTATTTTGTTTATAATTTCTATATGCTAGATCTTAATTGAGTTTAGTTTGATTTTGATTTCACTCATTGTTACACACACCCACTTGAGCTTATTGTATTTACATACATAGTATATTAGGGTTGTGAGAGTTTGTAACATTGAGTTGTGCTTAATTAAGTTATCACCTTATTAGAGAGAACAATCATTTGTTATATTGTGCTTATTATGAGATTCACTTTGTAATACACTTGTACACCGAGTGAGGAGTGTGTGGTGAGAGTCGGGGATCGTTCTAAGAGGAGTGGCGTCGGTTGACGAACCTAGGAAGAGGTTGTAACCGAGCACTTGAGGGAGACACGACTAGGTCCAACACTTGTGTGGGTGTAGAGTGTGATTGCATAGTGTTTGTTGCGTGAGAGTTTTCGGTGAACTAGAAAACCGACTGTGAGGAGTGACGTTAATCGGTGAGCGTTGAAAACCGACACTGTGAGGTGTAAACGTTATTCGGGTGAGCGTAGAAAACCCGGTTGTGATAGTGGATTTCTCCCCGAGAGTGGGGAGCGGAGACGTAGGACGGAAGGTCTGAACTCCGTGATCATATCTTGTGTTTGAGTGTGCTTAGGCGTTTATTTATACTTGTGTTTATATTTCTTGTCGCCATTATCATTAGCTCATTATTTATATGATCCACTATCTAGTTCATATTGTTTACCCTTGTGTTAGTTTACATATCCTAGCATATATCATATTGTATATCTATTTGGTAGGATATATCACCTTGTGTTAGTTTTATATCCTTGCACATACATTGCCTATATCTCTTTGTTAGGATATATCTTGTTGTTCATATTGCTTATTCTTGCTTATATCTCTCGTATATCTATCTTGCAAAAATATATTTGTTAAGTAATTTTAATTGACGTTTTAATCAGATTAGATTAGCATAAGACCCTAATCATCCCCCTCTAGGGTCTAACACATAGCCTAATGGAGACGATAATGGGTAAGTATGAGTATTGATTATTGTTGTTATGTGCCATTGTGATGTTGGTAGAGGATGGTATTTTGGATGGTGACAAATAAGAATTATTTATTGTAACATAGCATGCACATCTTTGTATAATAAATTAAGGACGTTTTAACATAAAATAATTATGTTCTTGAATCACATAATATAATGGATTTAGTAAACATACCTTTCATTTTAGAAGGGTTTGAAAAATAATTTTGAGGTTAGAAGAATAAATCATCAATCCACTTAATAATGACCCAAATGAACTGGGAGGATAATAGATTCCGTCTGTCTAGAAATAGGTTCAACTCTTTTGCGTGTGTATATACACACACACATTATTAATTTTTTTTTGTACATTAGTAATCAAAATGATCAACTTGATATAAATATAAATATTTGTTAAAGAAAGAATGTTTGTCATTGTTATGGTATTCTCACTCGCTCAAAATATAACTCCCTCATAAAGCAACTAGCAAGCTTAGGCAAACACGGCCCCCTATCCACTTAACGGCCAAGTCCAAACAGAGGTCCCAACTCCGCCGACTCGTTGACTTAATACCACCCGTGTTGACTCAAAGAGCGGGATCAGTCGGCCCTCTCATCTAGGACGACTCGCCTGAAGTCCACTAGACTATCTATTCGACACCTCGCAAAGGCGACTTGAAGGGCGGAACCTCTTATTCATCCCGAAGGATAATAACCGCCTCAGCTTCCCACCTTTGACAACGTGTCAGCACCATAGTTCCCATTGATAGGTCCCATCATGACCCTAGCCTCGATAGTCTTCCTGACTTAGTAGCCAGTGTGTCCCTGCCACGCTCTTAATCACTTCCCGGATAACATGGGGACATCCTCTCCCAGTTCGAAGTGACTTCTCACCTAGCCACCATGTGACATTTGTAAAGTAAAAGCTGACTCAACAGTCCATCCTGCACACTGCAATGACCAACCACTTTTTGAAAAATACGGAGAGCTAATCTCCCATGCCAAAGTGACATCTCTTCCAGTCACCAGCCGACACCGGTCAAGCAAAGGGTTGACTCAGCGTCTAGCCCGCTCCTTGCCACCGCCCTCCTATGCATAGCCAAACATGACTAACATGCCCCATCCGCCCCTTTATATATACAGGTATGACCCTAACTTAGAGGGAGGCTGGCAGGCTGTCTCTCAAGAACTCTAGCAATCTAACTCCTCCTAAGAACACATTGCACAGAAGAATCACATGAGTTCTTTCCTTGACCTTCCCCTTCCCCTTCCCCACTCAAACTCTTTATCTGACTTGATCGTCGGAGGAACCACGGGGAACTGGTCCCCGTCCTCTCATGAGTTCTTCTTTGTCTGTGCATCATGATTGGATACCCCAATTCAAGAACCAGGCGTAAAGTCGGGAAAGGAGGCGGCCTCCTTCATCAATCTCCTCTACCTCACTCTAAGCGAGGGTCGGAGCAAATCGATCCTCTCTTGTATCCGATTGACTGCGTGATCTTAGTCATCAACTGATCCTCATTATCACTTAGGCAGCATGATCGGATACACCAATTCAAGAACCAGGCGTAAAGTCGGGAAAGGAGGCAACCCCCTTCATCAATCTCCTCCGCCTCACTCTAAGCGAGGGCCGAAGCAAACCGATCCTCTCCTGGATCCGATTGACTGTGTGATCTTAGTCATCAACAGTTTAGCACCCACTGTGGGGCCTTCTCTCTTTTTTGAGAAGGCACGCTAAGTTCTGGATAAAGGTTCGATCTTGCTCACCTTGAAGAACAAACACCAAAGTTGTGTCATCTAAGCTAAACGGGGTTCGGAGTTGTGTCATCCAAGCTAAGGAGGTTTGGTCTTGGCTGTGGAGAGTCGACATAGTCATAGTCCTCCGCAACCATAGCAACCATTTTGGGAAAATTTGTTGAGGTAACCATCTACACAATGGAAGATCTCCCATTACCTCTAACGCTTCTTCGTGAAAACCACCATGGTTCAGAAGAGAGCAACTCCAGCTCCCCGGGGATGAGATTGTGGGAAAAACTCGAAGCCTGCCAGCTGGTCAAACTTATTGGAAGGAACAGTTCCAGCTTCTTGAGTATTTCTCAGAAAAATTCCACCGCAAAAGTTACCTAAGATTTTTTGGTCGAAGCATGTGACTCACATGATCCCCGCAAGGAAGATCTCTCTATCTACATGATGGTCTAGCGCCTACTACTCCCGACATTCCTTCAAGAAAACCACTATAGTTTGCCATTTACAGGGTGTATAATACCGGTTGTTGGATTCTCTCTCCAAGAGAATTTCCATCACAAAAATACCTAGTATCTTCTGGTCGTACCCCCAACCCTCACAAACTCGACTAGAAAAACACCATCCAAGACAACTTATGGCATCTGGCTAGTTCCTTTGCTAAAGCTAGCATACCAACCGTCTGCCTTCAAGACCTCGATGAAGATTTGAACTCAGATGAACCTTGGCAGATAAGATGGCAAATAGAGTTATGACTCATTATCACTTAGTAACGAGTCACCAGCTATCGTAAAAGCAAAATCTAACACGCGTTGCCGGTTAGTCTTTCACCGTAAAAAGGATAAAAGTCTACGTATTCAACATCGTAGCAGGATGTTATTAATAACACCGAAATCCATGCCTCACACGCATGGGGGACTTTATCTCGATCCCTAATTAGAGATAAGTCAGCGCCTAACACGCGTTGCCGGTTAGTCTATCCCCGTGAGAAAGACAAAGTCTATGTATTCAAAATCATAGCATCAAGTCTAAGAGGGTTCATTCTCTTAGCACAACGTTACATGTGGAACGGACTTAGACAATCCACATGCTAGCCCGACTCAAACGGTAGTCGGTAAAGGTTTATCAAATCCGTTGATGGCTGAGGGTTTGCCAAAAATCCTACGCACGTTTGCAGGCCCATCCGCTTAATGGATATAAGCCGAGACTTAAAACAGATGAGCCAAAGACAAGTCTTTAAGACTTAGTCAAAAATGCACGGAAGCCACTTCCATGGCTTAAGTCAAAACGTTGAGGTTAGACCCGCGTCTCAAGTTCAAAATGCAGGGTCCACCCCGACATTCCAGAAATAGGATTATGGCGCATACCTTCGCACAGGTCCTGTGTGGTAAATCCCTTCAACCAAGCTACCTTCGAAGCGAGTGCAGAGAACAACTCCTTTGTGATAAGGAATCAGCAGCTCCAAGATCAGAGTTGAGATCCAAAGTATTCCGAAAATTCGTCTCAGTCAACCGCGAACTTTCGAAAACTTTGGAGGGGGTTCTGTAGGCTGTCTAAAAATCACAATAGATAGTTGATTCCCCATCAAACACCGATGATGGAAGTTACAATCTGACGACTTCCAGAAGGCTACAATTTGAAGACTTTCACGTAGAAGGTTACAATCTGACGACCTTCGCAACAACTGATGAAAGCTCTAATTCAACAGCCTTCACAATCAACATCGGGAGTTACAATCCGACGACTCTCATATTTTCAAGGAGCCAAGACGAAGGTTACAAGATGACGATCTTTACGGTGCCCTAGCAAAAGAGACTACAAATCAACGGTCTCTTCATACTAAAAATGCAGATATCTCTCAAACCGTAAGGAATTTGGCAAAATTGACAGAGCAAACCGAACCCTATTGGGTTAGTTTGGTCGGCTCCGTCTCGTCGAGATAGCCGATTTTCATATATAATTCGTCCAATTCCGACTTACGGTTTGAAAGTTAGGACCTGTTCTTCACAGTAAGTTATGTCCTGAAGTCCGTCTGCAAGACTGGGCTTCATCAGAACATTGGACTTAGCCTGAAGCTCGCCAAGCCCGCCTAAGGTTCGCCTCTGCATTACAGAGTTAAAACGCACAGGTTGAACCAGCGTTATAACCTCAAAACGCAGAGGTTATCCTTGTGATATAGCATCAAAACGCAGAGTTACGGCCCAACTCTGCGTTTTCAACATCAAAACGCAGAGTTAATCTCGTTTTCAGCCTAACTGTGCGTTTTCAGCCTTTAAACAGGCTCAACTCTACGTTTTCAACATCAAAACGCAGAGTTAATCTCTAAAACGGCCTAACTGTGCGTTTTCAGCCTAAAATAGGCCCAACTCTGCGTTTTCAGTCTAAAACGCAGAGTTAATCTCTAAAACAGCACGACCTGTGTGTTCAGCCATTAAAAGAACGCAACTCTGCGTCTCAGTGCACGACCTGTGCGTTCAGCTATTAAAAGAACGCAACTCTGCGTCTCAGTGCACGACCTGTGCGTTCAGCCATTAAAAGAACGCAACTCTGCGTCTCAGTGCACGACCTGTGCGTTCAGCCACTAAAATAGGCCTAACTCTGCGTTTTCAGTCTAAAAATGCAGAGTTCAGGCCATGAACGCTATTTTTCAGCGTTTGACTCATTCAAAGATGAACAAAACAGTTCTAAGAACCGTTTTCCCCCCACGTTTTGAGGGATTTCCGCCCCACTTAGGAGCGGATTAAGGGGGTGGTTACCACCCGTAACCCCCCCTATAAATATGAGAAACTCAATTGAGTTAAGAGGGGGATTTGGATCTCATCAACGGATCAGATTTTTCTCATCGACAGAGGGGAATTCGATCAAGGGGCTTTTGGATCTTGGACTTGGCAGCGGAGAGATCTTCAGCTTGGCAGCGTGGGGAAGATCGACGTTCATCCTTCCGCAACGCTTAACAACAGAGATTATTCGGCCTCGGCTTATTAACCGAACTTTCGGTTTAAATCAACTCTTTCATAGAGTTTCAAACTCGATCTGAGTTATCAACTCGTCCAGAGTTTTAAAACTTGCTTTGCAAGTTCTTCTAAACTCGGTCAGAGTTTCAAACTTGCCCTGTAAGTTCTTCTAAACTCGGTCAGAGTTTCAAACTTGCCCTGTAAGTTCTTCTAAACTCGGTCAGAGTTTTAAGACTTGCCACGCAAGTTCTCCACAGCGTCAAATCGTGAGGAGAAGATATCGTTCCAGTGAATCAAGACTTTCGGATCGTCAACGGAGAGCAAACTCGACGCAAGCATTCGAGGGAGGCACTCCATCGCCACCGTGAAGAACCCAGAATTAAACAAAGGGGAGAGTCAAATTCATTCTCCTCTCTTTTGTAATCGGAATCCAAATTGTAATCGATTTTGAGAGAATACAAGTTAAATTTTCTTTCATTGTCTTTTTACATCAAATTTCCAACAAACAATCCTTGCACATATATTGCTTATATCTCATTGCTAGGATATTTTTTGTTGTTCATATTGCTTATCCTAGCTCATATATCTTGTTGTATTTCACACTTGCTAGGATAGCTTGTTAATTAATTTTAATTAGCATATAATCGGATTAGAATAGCATAAGACCCTAATCACCCCCCTCTAGGGTCTAACAAAAACAAGACCCCTGGAACTTGCGCTGCTGATGCGCTCTCTGGTCCTGCTGGGGTCCCTTCTTATAAGAGCCCTGATGCTGCTGCTGGTGTCCAGAAAGAGGACTCTTGTTCTTGCTCTTCTCCCCACTCTGTCCTGTCTTGGCCTTCCCTTCCTTATCCTTCTGGAACATAGTGGTCTCAATCTCCTGAGAAGTGGCAGCCTCAGCTACCTCCCTGACTGAATAAAATCTCCTCGACACGAGGTACCGTCGGAGATTAGGGCGAAGCCCAGCTAAGAACATCTGAGCCTGACGCTCTCCCGTCTGCCACATGCCTGTGAAATGTAACAACTCTATGAACCGGCTCTCAAAATCAGCCACTGACATGTCCCCCTGAGTCAATCGGGACAACTCGAGCTCCTTCCCAGTCCGTGCTGCAGAAGAAATGTACTGCCCATCGAAGAAATATATGAAGTCCTCCCATGTGAGGGTCAGCCTCTGCTCTTGAGTAAACTGAAGTC
Source organism: Asparagus kiusianus (assembly GCA_022839385.1). Taxonomy (NCBI): domain Eukaryota; kingdom Viridiplantae; phylum Streptophyta; class Magnoliopsida; order Asparagales; family Asparagaceae; genus Asparagus; species Asparagus kiusianus. The sequence goes on from BQKN01065315.1 coordinate 16,354, forward strand.
GGTACCACCTCCCAGCATCTCCCTTCAGGCTGTAGGATGTCAGTCTCTGCTTCTGAACTGAATCTACACCGAGTATATCGAGGATATTACTCACATCCTCCTTCTACTTATGGGCTGCAAGAGGGTCTGGTGACCCCTGGAACTCCGGTGCCCTCATCTTCTGGTACCTCTCCACCATACGGAGCCAAGTCTCCTGCTCTGTGGCTCTGTCTGGGACTGCTAAAGGAATGGCTGCAGGCGTGACCTCTGGGGGTCTCTCTCTGACAGGAACGGCAGGTATCCCTTGCTGCTGAGCTACCGGTGGTGGCGGTGGTGGTGGCGGTGGTGCTATATGAGTCGTCACAAACTCCTCAATAGCTGTCATCCGAGCAATAAGAGGGGCCATAAGGTCCATCAGATACTGAGGAGCCTGCTGCGGCTCAGGTGGAGCCTGCTGAGGCTCAGACTGAGCTGGCTGCTGCTCTGACGGAGTCTGCTGTGACTCTGCCTGGCTAGCTCTCATGGTACGAAGTCTACCACGTCCTGCCATCTCCCTCCTGATGGTAAGAAAATAAAAATTCATGAGTCAAATAGGCCTTTATAAATAGCGTATCACAATACAATTTTCACAACATATAATATTTGCACAATTACTTTAAACTTATTCAAAAAAATAGTTGTCATAAAAAAAATTTCTCAAATTTTTGAGATATACGCATATATCGTCCTCACTCATACTAGGAAATCCTTGCGGACTCTATACATGAATCCTAAGAAACTCTATCCTAGCTCCACGACTCGACACAAGATGATCCTAAGGATACTGGAACTAGAGCTCTGATACCAACTATGACGCCCCTGGGTTCACACAAGGCTGTAGTCCAAGGTGAAACCAAGAATGTCAAACCTGCCATGCACCATACCGTGCAACAACATATTTTACCATCATAATTAATATCTATCTAGTAGAGTCAAATACAGGTGTAGATACAAAAGCAAGTAAAAGATAATACACGAAGGGCTGATGAAATAATAATAATCATATAAATATCTCATCATCCAACAAATGGAAATACATAGTCAATGTCTGAATAAATAAACTAGAGTAATCAACAAGTCTCAAGTACAATATCTGACAGGAGAAAATAAGGCACACAGCCTTTACAACTTCTAGAACAATACTCTCAACTGCCTAACATAATCTATAGTGGAGCTCCAACATAAGTATAACTAAATAGCTATCACTAAGGTGTGTCGCCATCAACCTGCGACTCTCCGGGCTCCTGACTCGTTACCTGAAATGGGGAGGGTCAACGAGCGTCAAAGCGCTAGCGAGAAACATCACAACCAACCCCAAGGGAACAGGGCTCGTTGTATATGAAAATACAGTCAATACATAATAAGTCTCAAAACATAAGTTTTAAACAAAAAGGGGTTTTAGTATTTAGAAATTTACAACACGAGCATAGGTACGTCGAGCGAAATAATCCAAACAAGGAAACCCTCATGTATATACCTTGTATCTCAAATTGTAAACTTCTAACCACCAAACCCGAAGTTCTAGTGCAGGAACAATAATAGAAGAAATACAACTAATCTCAGGACATAAGTACAGTACCATGGCATAGACTACATGAATATCATGTCATAGCTTACATGGACTTCATGTCAAAATCTACATAAGTGTCATGTCGTGATCTTCTGTGAGAAAGTCATATACAGGGTAAAAAAAATATGTCCGACATAGGAACTAGATACTATGATTTCCAAACTCATGGAGTAAGTGTCAAATGTCCAACACGAGGACTAAAATGGATTATAGTCCAACACGAGGACTTCTATGGATTATAGTCCAACACGAGGACTGAGAAATGGTGAAAATATCACTGATATATATAGTGGAATTTACCTATATCACTCCACAATCAAATTAGTGTGTGTATCCACATTTTGTACCCTCAGGTCTTCTATCATGCATGAATACAGAGTAAGACTAAAAAACCAAAGTCAGATAATCCAGGCAAACACTCAAACATGAGTAAAATATCCAAAAATACACAATACAGGGGTTTGCAACAGTCAGTGCGGCGGTCGACCGACTCGGCCGACCGCACTCTGATACGAGCCTGGCGGTCGACCGCTAGGCATCTCGGTCGACCGGCAAAACGTCACGGTCGACCGGTTGGACGTTGCGGTCGACCGGTTGGACGTCGCGATCGACCGGTGCGGTCGACCGTAGGCTATTACCGTCCCTACAGCGAGCCCAGCGGTCGACCGCACCGGTCGACCGCCAAGCGGACAGAAACCCAAATCTGGGTTTCTGTCAGCTCAAAACCTGTAACAAAAAAAATTTGTATATTTCCACGATAATACAGATCTAATGTCTCTATAAATCATACTGTAGAAAAACAATAAATTTTAAGCATGAAAACTATATTCCCAACATTCTAAATACAGAGAAACGAGATCAAAACGTTTTGATTATAGTAAACGTGATTTAACTCTTGTTTAAGCAAATTTCAGATCTAAACCTTTATAAAACAGAACATTGGAGAACTTTTACAAACTGAAACCTTTGATTCTTGCTAACCATCTTATAGAGAGTTCATTTTTATACAAAAATACCACTTTGGCTCATCAAAACTCATAAAAACTCAAAAGAAAATCATAGAAAACAGGGGTGAGGGATTGGGCGAGATGATACTCGCCTTAGATGTTGACAAATGCCCTAAAGATGATCCTCCTTCGATCTAACCTGCGAAAACCCCCTGAAAATCCTCCGAACTTCTCAAAATCGCCAGATCCAGCTAGGGTTTAGAGAGGAGAGAGATGGGGGCTAGGGTTTTAGGTCTCAGATCAAGAGAGGCTCTCCTGGGTTGGATTAGTATGTATACTAATCCCCTAACCCGACCCAAAACCCGATAAGACCAAAACAAAAATCCGTAACAACCCAAACCTGAAAACTCTCTGACCGCTGTGCGGTCGACCGACGCGGTCGACCGCTATGGTCGACCGGCCCGGTCGACCGCGCAACAGTAAGATGCCTGCTGCTGGGCATACACTGCTCTGGTCATTTCACACGATTCCTCTCACATATAAACACCTTATGGGTTAACATGTACATCATATATCTATATAATTATTTATCACAAAGGAAATATTTATTACTATTAAATTCACATATTTCATTATAAAAAGATTTTGGGGTTTTACAGCAATCGAACCCCAGCCCCCGCTCCTCTTCTCGCCGAGATCCCGCCATCCGACAGCCCTACATCGCTGCTCGCCGTGCCACAGCAGTCGCTGCCCTCGCCGCTGTCTGTGTCGAGATCCCGCCGACCCACTGCCCGACGCCGACCGAGTTCGCCTCTGCTTGTCGTCGTAGCCCCTCACCGGAGCTCTTCCCGACGCCGTGCCCATCGCGTCAGATCCGACCCGCATTGTCGACGTCAATTTGTTCAACGCACCGAGGCAAGATCCTGCTCCTCTTGATTCATCATTTACTATTTATATCTGTCGTTAATTAGTTGCATAGATTAGATTAAAAATTGTTATTATCTGCATGGGTTTGTTGATGAATTGGTGAATTATCCATTTATGTTAATTTATATTTTTTATTATCTGCGTGGGTTTGATGAATAATATTGAATGGATAGTAATTGTGTGATAAATAGTATTTTCAGGACAAATATAATAAATATAAGAATTTATTTTGAATAACAAAATTATTATAATATTTTTAGAATTTATGTTGTGGAATGAAATTATTTTAGAATGATGAATGTTTTCAAAGAAGTTATTTTGGTAAAAGTTTATTTTGTGTTATGACTATGTGATTAATAGTTGTAGAACACGACATTTCATGTACATTGACACCGACATGTTAACACTCTTATGTATACTCACTCATGTCATATATGCATACCTGATTCATTTCTAGCTTATATAGTCATGTTTATCATATGTTTTGTATAAAATTTGTTGTATTATTTATTATTTCTTGTTTTGTTGAGAACCGTTAGTAGTTCATGTCCTTAGTTGCCTAGCGTGTTGTGTACAAGACCTAGATACTTGTGTATTGTTGACTTAGAAAAGTGAGAAGAGTTGAGATGGGGAATTCTTGGTTTAGATGATCGGATGTGATTGTTGATTATTTTCAGGCTCGCACCAACGATATTCCTGTGTAGCGTTAGGGTGGGTCTGAGGTGCAGTGATATGTGATTGTTGATTATTCCAGGCTCGCACCAACGATATTCCTGTGTAGTGTTGGGGTAGGTTTAAGGTGATGTGATATTGTGATTGTTGATTATTTCCAGGCTCCCACCAGTGAAATTCCTATGTAGCACTGGGGTGGGTCTGAGGGGGGCAGTGAACCGTTACGTGTGGATGATTTGTGAACAACCGGTTATTCGTGAATATGAGTTTTGACTATATGTGAGAGATAGACCAGTGACTTGTTATAGGATGGTTAGCTATATGACTTTGTTGTTTGAATGTTTATGGGTTCCCATGAGATGTGAACCAGTTATATTTCTTTCCATACCTAGATTAGGATTAATATTTAATTATCTACAATTTGAGACATATGGTATATACATAAGGGTTTCCTTGTTTGGATTATTTCGCTCGACGTACTACGCCTCGAGTTGTAGATTTTTAAGTATTAATTCTATCTAGGGGTATGTCCTTATTACGCGGATGATTATGGATTCTTATGATCGTTATACTCTAGTGATGGATTGCATCGAGCTTGTTAGTATTCCAGCTGCATGTTTTTGTTTATTATTATTGTTATTGCATTGGTCATTCGACCATTCCTATTCTCTTTGTGGGATCTTGTCGTGTGCCATGCACCCTGACGTACACCTGTTTTCTCTGGTGTACGTTAGATTTAGGAGACGGACGGCCTCAGCTCGAAATCGTACAGGAACCAAAGGATTCATAGTAGGAGTGCCTTGCAGATGGAGTAGAAGGATAAACTGAAGCCTAGAGTGTTTTTCTTTTCTGTAGTCGCTGATAAACACTAGAACTCTTTATAGTTTTGTCCTCAGTTTGATGATGGATTCAGTTATTTTATCAGTATTTTCTTTTATCATAAACTATGTATTTTTATTCCTAGTTGGACCTTTTTGTAATAAGGGTATGTTAGACCTATATTTTTATATCTGGGATGATTTACTATTGATGATATGTCTATTCCTTATTCTGAGTTGTCTTCTATTCTTGCTATTGTGATCGGGTACCTGTGATTGAGATTTTGTATTCGACGCTTAGCGTATTGGATTGAGAAGAAAAGAAAAAAATGATAGTGTATATTTCTTCTCAATCTAATACGTCGCGGGCTTGTTCATGTTCCGATTCCCGGGTATTTTGAAAAGCGGGGCGTGACACTCTTCTTTGAACGAGTATTGCTTGGACGCTCTCGGTTGGCTCGGAGTTTTGCACTGCTTAGCCTGTGATGCACGCGTGTTGTATCAGCAGCCAAAGTCTTTTTTCCCTTGGAGCACAGAGCATTGTGCTAGTTGCGTTATTGCTGCGGCTTAGGTTGGGGAATTTCTTCAGCCTTGACTCGAGCAACAATTTTTTTGGCTTGTTCTCCTTGCGAAACTAATTGTCTCGAGGAGCGACATTCTGCCACTCCCATCTGAGCGAGGAGCTGGGTCTGCAAGTTGTGTCTGCAAGTTTCAACTAAAGTCGATTGGGTCATACCTGACGGGCATCGTAATGCCATGCTGTGGAATCTTTCCACATAAGTCTTGATAGACTCTCCTTTCTTCTACTTGGTGGCTAGAATTGTCGGGACCGAAACCTCTATGTCATCTTCAAAGAATCTGGATAAGAAAAGCCTTTCTAGATCTACCCATTTTTGAATAGATCCAGCAGGCAGTTTCATAAACCACTCGAAGGCAACTCCTTTAAGAGTGCCGATGAACAAATGGTCAGGATGGCATTGTTCGCTACCACATCTCTAGTCTGTGACTTGAAGTAGTAGATGTGTTGGTTCGGCGATCCTGTGCCATCGAAAGGTTGCAAGGTTAGGGACTTAAACTTCGGCGGGTAGGGAGCTGTATCCCATTCAGCAGGATAAGACCGTATCACTCCTTCCTCTCAAAGTTCACTCCTATTAGTGATTGTGTTGAGGAGAGCTTCTAGCTCATCCACTTTAGCTGACTGAGGATTCAGTTCTCTTTCCATCTCCCTCTCGTTTTCAGAAGAAGATTCCAGGTTGTGAGTTTCATGTTCCGAGTTCTCATGCATCTTCTGTTTTCCCTTTGAGATTATCCTCCGGGAAGATTCAAGTCCTTGGCCTTTTTTAACAAGGAGCTGGGCCAACATATCCTTCATTTGGAGAAGTGTCTCCTGTTGCGCCTGGAGCATAACGTGATGTTCATCAACTCTCTTGGCTAAGTCTTTGGGGCCTCCCGACATGTAAACATGAGCCTCTCGTGCCACGACAGAGCTCGAGGATTGAGATTCAGCAATTGCTGAATGTTCATCGTCAGAAATGATCCCCTTGGCCAACCTCTGATAGTTAACCGAGCGGATAGCTCCTGTCCGAGTCTGAGTATGCTTGTATACTCCTTCGAACTTGTCACAAATTTCCTAAATAGTCAGGGAATGACTTCTTTGTGACTCATCAGAACCTAGATTTGGAGCCTTCCCTCTACCTATCACATTGATAGTGACTTCAGGGTACTCTGTTTCAGAACTCCTCCTCTTGTGATGTCGTTGTCGCTTGGCGGGTCTAGCGACGTTCGTCAATCTGTTAAACACCGATTGTCAAGGTGGGGATGAGCCGCAGTGGCATTCCGAAAGGACTGTAGAAATAAGCCGCTCACATTGGCATGAATGAGCTGCTTGCTGTGTTGGTCTGCCTCTCGATAGTAATTCTCGTAGATCAGACACTTGAGAGGAATCTCTTTCTGAGCGTGAGGAAGGAGATGGTACCCCCTGCTCTTGAGTGAGTAAGACCGGTTCTTGTTGAACATGGATTTTAAACCCATGTTGACCTTTATGAACTTGGCGGACCACGTGAGGGTCTCGTTCTTGAGGAGAAACGTAAGGGTCGCGTTTGTATTTATAAACATTAGGCCAAGGCTTGTGTTTAAATGATGAAACAGACCCCTGAGGTCATGTTTTGGTTGAACGCACCCTTGAGGGTCGCGTTTGGTTGGTGAAACAGAGCTTTGAGGGTCATGTTTCGTTTGAACGCACCCCTGAGGGTCGCGTTTGGTTGGTGAAACAGACCTTTGAGGGTCATGTTTTGTTTGAACGCACATGTGAGGTGTGTGTTTATCTTTGGCAGTGCCTTCCTGAGGGCTGCGTTTTGTTGGTGAAACAGACCTTTGAGGGTCATGTTTCGTTTGAACGCACATGTGAGGTGTGCGTTTATCTTTACCAGTGCCTTCCTGAGGGCTGCATTTTGGAGGAATAGCGCACCACTGAGGGTCGCGTTTCAACTGTGTCAGTCGAGGCTGATAATTGGGCTCATTGTCGTGAAGTGTACGTTCCGGGGTGGAAATGCTGTGCTCAGGCAGAGCCTCAAGAACGCGATCCTAGCGTTAGGCAAGAGTTCGGCTTTCTCGAAGATATGCTCGTCGTATGGATCTTCTCCGTCTTCGAGCGGCGTTCTTTTTGTCTTGTTTCAAAGCCTTTGCAGTAGCGTTATTAGCGTTTATAGAGCTCGCCTTTGTTTAAAACTGGGTTCTTCACGGTAGCGATGGAGTGTCTTCTTCGAATGCTTGCATCGAATTTTCTCTCCGTTGATGATCCGACTGTCTTGTCTCGTAGGAACAATTAACTTATATGGTATTTGATAGTTAACTCTTAACGAGTTTAAGAACTTAGAGCGAGTTAGAACTCTGTGAAAAGAGTTGTTAAAACCAAATAATCGGTTAATAAGCCAAATGGATTTGTTTGTTGCTGAAGAATCTGATCTCCTAACTGCCAAGAACTCTATTGTGCTGACTTCGTAGATGATTTGATCTTTGAAATCTGGCCAAAATCTTCAATCTCCCAATCCGAACCTCCTACAGTTTAGATGCTAAAATCTTTAACCCCTTTACTCAGTTGAGTAAGGTGGTTATTTATAGGAGGATAAGGGGTGTAACCAACCCCTAAATCCGCTCCTAAGTGGGTGAAAATCCCTCAAATCGTGGGGAAAATGGTTCTGAAACCGTTCGACTCGTGTTTGAATGAGTCAAATGCCAAATTTGCCGTTCAGGACCCTAGCTTCGCGTCTTATAATTGAGACGCGGAGTTGGGTGTTGACCGAATGTCAAAAACACGAGGGTCGCTCGCATTTTTCTTGTTGCAGGTTGGAAACACGGGGGTCGCCTGCATTTTAAGAATTGTAACGTGAAGATGAGTTTTGCGTTTTAGGAAGGGGTTAGTTGACTTGTATCCTCTTCTGTAGAACGTTGCAAGGACCATTGTTCAGTAATACTCGCTTTAGCTGTTGTGGGTTGTGAAAGTCGTCAGATTTTAACCCTCACTGTTGATTGTGAAGACCACTGAATAGAGTTTTTATCAGTTATCGGAAGTGTTGTTGAATCGTAACTCTTCTCAATCTATGTGAAAAGTCCTCCATTTGCAGCTGTTATTTGTTAGCATGAAAGTCATCTGATTGTAACTTTCATTATTGAAGCTTGATGGGGATCAGCTATCCATTATAATTTTTAGACAGCCTACATGCGTTTAAGATATATTACCTGAAAAAGTAGGTAGAGCAGCGGGTTCATGTGAAGAGCCAGCAGCCTTCTTGCCCTTGCTTTTGCTTCGATCTACAGCAGTCTTGGGGGCCATTGGGTTCTTTTGAAGAGATCGCGAAGGAGAAAAGATTGAAACTTTGGAAGAAGAGGAGTGCAGATAGTCCAAGCAACAAAGAGAAGAAAGGACTTCTCATATGATGATGCCCTATATATAGGGCCGGGAAAAGGTTGAATCAAGGGTCGTGATCTTCGGTTGAGGTTGTTTGATGAGATATCTCCCCAACAAGAATTGCGGACGGGATTCATAGAGATTTCCAAGAACCAGCTAGCAACCATTCATCAGGTCTGGGAAAGGCGCGTAACAGCATTGCTGACAAAGCCATAATGTGTCATTTGTCAGATGACTGTTATTCTGACAAAGCTCGTATAAAGGGACAAACTCCAGAATGAACCACAAGGTAATATTCATGTTGAACCTCGTAGTAAAGACGAAGTTCATGATGAAACTAGGTTCGTCAGATAAACTCTGCAAATTCAAGATGCCTATAAGTATTCAAAGTGTTTCAGACTACATGCAACCCAATTCAAGTCTGAAAACTTTGAAGGGGGTTTTGTGGGCATTTAAAAATGCCAAAATTCAAAATGTGAAAAGGAGGGTCAAGAAAACAAACCTCGTCTCAATCAGAGATGAGGCTCGTCATTTAGTGAAGATCAACTTCGAGAACACATGTAGGCTCAACACACGTAGGCTCGTCGTTTAGTGTAGCTCAACAACAAACAGTGAAGCTCGTTGGTGAAAACGAGGTTCAACATTCATCTTCGAGAGATGAGATTCGTCAGTGAAGACAAAGCTCATCATCAGACTTGAAACTTGTCAGTGAAGACGAGGTTAGTCTAAAAGAAAGTCATTATGCAGTTGAACCTAACTATCGACAACGAAGTTCTTTAGTGAAAACGAAGTTCGTCAGACGAGATCAGTGAAGACAAGATTCGTCAGAAGAAGCTCATTTACTGCAAAGTATATTTTGTAAGATGAATCTCGCTGCATATCAAGGCTCCTCTTACATAGCGAACCCCGTTTCAATTAAAGACGAGGCTCGTCATCCACGTGAGAATTAGTTATAACGGCTCCGAAGACTTAGTCAGCCATGTGGGCTAATCTTCAGGAGCACGTTACAGCGTGTGCTGATTTGGAGGACGTAGTTACGCCCCTGTACCCGTGATCTTAGCACATCAGTTACATGCTTAAACCCTATAAATAGCCATGGATGGCTACAGAGAAGAGGCTTGGAAAAATTAGAGATTTCAGGCTTGGACTTCAAGAAGCATTGGAGATCAAAGTTTTCACACACGGATCCGGAGTTCGAACCTCGATTCCAGCCGGTCAACGAACGTGAGAAGCTTTAATGATTTTGGTCTGATCGTCAATGGGAGGCAATCTCGACTCAAGCATCAAGGGAAGCATTCTTTTGCTACAAAGAACCCACCTTAAACAAAAGAGAAGCTGAATTAATCTTCTCTTCATCTGTAATCGAGAGTGTGTGAGTGGTTGTAAGGGTTTCATACCAAGTGATCGAACCCAAGTTTCTTAAAACAAGAGAATCAATCCCAATCAATTTTTTTGACCCTACAAGGATAAGGACTGGTTTCCTCGTGATTCCTCTGACAATCAAGTCAGTTGATGAACTTGAGTGTCAAAAATAAACAACTGTGTGAGTTCTTGTGTTTAATGCAGCAGAATATAATTTTGGGATCTTGCTTAGAAAAAAGATCCTCTCTTGTTAAGAATAGTACCTCTATTTATAGTTGTGATGAAAGGATAAAACCGTCATTATGGTCGAGCACATGATGGCGGTGAAGAAGTATGGACTGGCAGCTGCATCAACACCTGCTTTATAGGTGTCGACTGGCGATTGGAGGAGAGATCACCTCGATATTAAATGAGAAGCGATTAGGGACATGGCGGGGCAGACGTGGCCCGATGAGTCATGAAGACTATCGGGGCTTGAGGCATAAGCATTAAATATGATGCTGACACATTATCAATGGGAGAGGCTCGAGACTGAAGTCATCTTTTGGCTTCGCCGAGAAATAACACCTTTCAAGTCAACCTTGCAAGGCGTCAAGTAACTAGTCGAGTGGGCTCGTTGCGAATCGTCTTCGACAAGAGGATCAACAAGTATCGTCTTTCAAGTCAACTTTAAAGGATGTCGACTCGGTGAGTCGGCTAAGTCAGGATTCTTGCTGGTCTCTGGGTGCCAATTTAATTAGGGCATTGCATGCAGAAGCACACATGTCCGTTGTTAGCAAAGGGTTGCATTTTAGCGATTGAAAATACCATAATAGTTGTCCCCTTTTTCTAGGAGTCGGCTTCAGCCGGGTCCGAGTGTAATGAATGTTGCCTTAGACAGACATGAGTGTGCATTCAATGAGAACTAAAAAGTCTCTTTAGATTTTACGTGGCTGACGTCACTATATCTTCTTTTTGACTGCCACGGCTCCACTTTTCTTGGCAGATTGTGGACTATTCGAGGTGAGTGGGCTACACATCAATCTCTGAGGTACCGATTCGTGTTCTGAGAATTAATCCTGGCCGTTGGACAAAGCTTGATCCGACCGTTCAAATTCCAGCAGTTGTAAAGTTAGCTGCCTATATATAGAACTAGGGCCATGAAGGTGGTAGTTATTGTCTTTTGAAATTCCCTTTAGAGAATTCAAGATCTTTTTCGCTCATCTCTTTTTAGCGATCATTTTTTCATTCCACAATGGCATCAGATCTTGTAGAATGGCAAACTTTTCTGACGGAGACCCACTCCAAGGTGACCCAGGTGCAGATGAGAATGCTCCATGGGAGGTTTGATATCCCCCAGGAGTATGAGCTGATAGCCCCGACTAGGTCGAAAGCCATATATGATCATGGGCCAGATCGAGATCCTCTCTACTTGAGGCATTTGGAATTTGGCTTTGCGGTTGCCCCTGCATCCTTTCCTCTGGCAAGTTTTCAAGGTGCTAGGGTATCGTCGGCCTAAATGAAGTCGAACGCCATTGCAACTTTAGTGGCATTTGTGGTGATCTGCCATTGGTTGGCAATAAAATCTTCCTTACGAGTTTTGGGCCGCTTGGTGACTATGAAGGTGAACAAGAATGAACCTCACTTCCATTTTCAAATGGTGGGGAAGTTCAGGCTCATCACCGGCCTTCCTAACTCGTATAAGGACTAGAAGGAGAAGTTTGTCTGGGTCGTGGGGGATGACCTAGAGTTGGGCTGCTTGAACTGGCCCGAGATAAGGAGGGAGGCACTCATGCAGGATAACCTGCTTGAGGCCGAGAGGAATGTACTTGATCAAATTAAGATGATTATAGCTCTTGTCGAGTCGAGCACCTTCTCAACAACTTGGTCTTATGAGTAGACAAAGTGTCCATCGTGCCTCCTATTGCCAAGGATCAAGGAGAGAGCTTCATCCCTTATTTTAGGGACAGCGGAAGCGGTGATGATGTTGATCGCTCCTCTGGCTGACCCCTAAGAAGGGCCATCTGTAAGGCCTAAAAAGAATCTCCACCGTAACTTTTCCCTAATAAAGGCTAAGATGGGTGAGGAGGATTCTTCTGCCGCCCTCGTCCATAGGCGAAGGAGGAAGTCGTAGAGAGATGAAGAGCAAATAGCTCAGGCAAGAGCTGAGGCAATCCAGACTGACATTATTCATCTAGATGAGTCGGCCCCAGAAGAAGAGGCCAAGTCTCCCCAAGAAGAGGTTGGAGTCGAGGCTAGAGCCTATGCTGGCGAAGGGTGGTCATCTGCTCATCACGGCAAGTTGTCCTACCATGAAAAAGAGCCAGCTGAGGAGGAAATAACACCTTCTACAGAATTAAAATATCCATTCCCCCATTGTGTTGATAAGATTAGGGAGGTAGAATAGGAGAGAATGAGGGAGTACCTCATTGGGACTTCAGGGGTCGGCCCTCGATATGTGCGGGAGCCCGACCCCGAGCACCAGTATGAGCTTGCTCGCTACCTCAACATCAGGGGAATGGTCCTTGGTTCTCACCTGATTCAGTCGAGGGTAGTTGAATAATTCCGGTTCCCTCGGGATGAGGAGTTCTTACAGGTAGTTCCCAACATCGGTCTCCACCTAAGTCTTTGGAGCTACTTAGTTCGGAGTGGTTTGGTGGAGAAAGAGATGTTCGGCCGGCTCGCCTATATGTACAACTCCCCTATATGAGTGGCAGGAGGACCTAGCTAAGGAGAAGTCAGTCAGGGAAGGAGTGGAGAAGAGAATTTCTACCTTGGAGGCTGAACTGAACAATAATGAGGCCAGTTGGTGTCGGGAGCTGAACTGAAAAATAATAAGGCAAGGTGGCCCAGCTGAAGGAGGAGGTCGGCCGCCTCCAGCAGGAAATCTCCGAGCGCGATGCCCGACTAACTTCTCTAGAGGGGGAGGTCGAGTCCTAGAGGCGTCTTAAAGTGGAGGCCAAGGAGGATGCTCAATCGAGTCATCTGTCGGTCGAGCAACTGAGACGGGCCTTAGAAGAGGAGCAGTCGACTTATCAGGCATGCGTGACAATTGTTAAGGACCCTGAGGCTCGATTCGCTCGCTTGGACTCAAAGCAGTATAGGGCGAAAATGGTTGACGACTGACCCCAGGGTCCCTTAGGCAAAACTGAGGTGACTTTAGCTTGCAAGACTGGTGTTGACTACCTGGCCTTACTGCTTCCTCCTGGCTCTCGCCCCATGCCTGATCGCCTTTACCCTCCCTGAGTTTCTTGCTACCTTGACCTCCTAAAGGAGATCAAGGTGAGTGGAGGGGGGTTAGAATTAATGTTGGATGACGACGACGATGAGTCAGGGGATGATCCTAGAGAAGTCCCTCCCGCTTCCTCTTCTGCTACTCCTACCCCTGCAGTACCAGAGGCGGATCTCCCGAGCCCTACTCTAGGATCTGATTGAGAAATCTGAGGGCTTGTATCTTTTTCTTTTTTTTTGTAAATATTGACATGCCTTTTTGTAAGTAGTGACATGGATAATGTAATAGTGAGTCTGTCTTCAATTATTCCTTGTTTTTGCATTGTTTGGTTGTAGTTGTGCTCTGATTGAGGGAACAAGTGCTAGTTGTTGTGAGTCGGTCGTGTTGTGATGACCCAAGTGTGGAAGGGTTGAGATGACTGGCTCGTTTTGTTCCTTTTTCTAGCGAGATATATGAGTCTTTTTGTCGAAAAGGTCAGTAGGTTGGGTCCGTGTCTTGGATTTACTCATAGTGACACCAAGGTCTTGGACTTAATGAGGGCCCCAAGGTCTTTTGATAAAATGGTAGCTAGGAGGTTAGGTGCCTAGGTCTTATTGTAGACGCCTGGGTCTTTGGAAAATTAACAACCCGGAGGTTGGGTGCCCAGATCCTAGTGTAGACACCTAGGTCTTTAGTAAATTGACAACCCAGAGGTTAGGTGCCCAAGTCTTAGTGTAGACGCCTAGGTCTTAGGAAAATTGACAACCCGGAGGTTAGGTTCCCATGTCTTAGTGTAGACGCCTGGTCTTTGGCAAATTGATAACCTGGAGGTTGGGTGCCCAGGTCTTAGTGTAGACGCCTGGGTCTTAGGCAAATTGATAACACTAATGTTGGGTGTCCAGGTCTTAGTGTAGATGCCTGGGTCTTTGAAAAATTGACAACCCGTAGGTTGGATGCCCAGGTCTTAGTGTAGACGCCTGGGTCTTAGGCAAATTAACAACCCAGGGGTTGGGTGCCTAGGTATTAGTGTGGACGCCTGGGTCTTCTGGCCCTGTTGTGTCAGCCGAGTGATAATGTAGGAGTCGACCAACGGGCAAGTGTGCCTTGGGTTTACCCTGAGAAGGTACAAAGGGCTTATCATTCTTGCATAGATTTGGCACTCAGAGAGTGCAAAATAGGAGTCAATTTCAATGAGATTTCATTTATAATAGAATGAAATTCTATACAAAATTATTGAAAGTATCTTCTCAAGTGCTCAACATTCGGGATGTTGCAGGACTCTTCCGTCTGGGGCCCTTAATCGATAGGTACCTACTCGTAGCTCTTCTAGGACTGTGTATGAACCTTCCTAGTTGGGAGCTAGGTTGCCTCTCTAAGTGTCTTTGTTGAAAGCGGCTTCACGGAGGACAAGGTCACCAGTGCTGAATCTCCTGGGTCGGATCTTGCTGTTATAATAGCAGGTGATTCGCTGTTGATTAATGACCTGGGTCCGAAGCACTTTCTCTTGGGTTTCATCTAGGAGGTTGAGGCTGACTCGAAGCCCTGAGTTTAGGTCCTCGTCGAAGTGTTGTTGTCGAATGGTCGGCATGCCCACCTTGATAGGAGTAACTGCTTCGGCATCATAGCCTAGCTTGAACGGAGTCTCTGTGGTTGAGTTCTTATGAGTTGTGCGGTATGACCAGAGGATACCAAGCAATTTTTCAACCTAATTCCATACTGCTGCGTCCACCTTCTTCTTTAATGCTTGGAAGATGCACATGTTGACTGCCTCTGTAAGTCCATTGAATTTGGGATGAGCAACTGAGGAGAACTTGAGGCGAATATTGTACTCCTCACAAATGCTTTGGAAGCCTCCACTATCGAACTGAGTGTTGTTGTTCATTATGAAGGAAAGGGGCACCCCAAAGCAGCAGAAAATAGACTTCCATATGAAATTGATGACGTTACATTCACCAATTTTGGCCAGTGGTTCGGCTTCAATCTATTTGGTGAAGTAGTCGATCGCCACAATGAGAAACTTCCTCTGTCCCGAAGCTTAGGGGAGAGAACCCAGCAAATCTAGTCCCTATTGAGTAAAAGATATAGGGCACATGATGAAAGTTAGCTCGGTGACTGTTGCTCGCGGGATGGATGAAAAGAACTAGCACTTCTTACACTGAGAGATGAATCACCTTTACTCAGCTAATATGGTAGGCTAGTAGTATCCTTAACATATGACTTTCTACGTGAGGTTTCAAGCCCCATGATGGTTTCCACATGTGCCCTCATGAATCTCCCTGAGAACATAACTGGCCTCTAGTAGCCGAAGGCACCGCAGATAAGGTCCTATACTGCTGCTCGAGTATAACATCCGACAAAGCCATCCATCGACCATGAGGTAGCAGTGAGAGTTTCTTTGTAGATGCCTGGCTTTGGTAGGATCTTCAGGCAAGGTGCCCTGTGTTAGATAGAGGGAAATGGAATCTAGCCAATAGGGTATCATAGGTGCTTCCATCTGCATAACGTTCTCTGGCGACTTGGAGATGCTTGGATGCTCGAGCGTGTCAGTGTAAACAGGCCCTGAGGTGCTCCTTGAGCTTGTTGACCCAAGCTTGGAGAGGGCATCTGCCTAGGCGTTAAGAGCGCGGGGGACTTGGGCTATCTTAAAATCAAAAAAGCTGGTTAATAGCTCCTTAGCATCTTTGAGATATAAGGCCATCCTCGGATCTTTCGCCGCATATCACCCATTCACCTGATGAACGACCAACTGTGAGTCGGCCAGTATGTAGAGGCGTTCCACCTTTAGTGCTTGTGCTGCTCGAAGGCCAGCAAGAAGAACCTCATATTCAGCTTTATTTTTTTGGCTGAGAAGTCAAAAGAGATTGAGTGTTAATGCGTCGACCTGTCTGGGCTTCGCAAGACCACTCCCGCTCTACTACCGGCTTCGCCGGAGGATCCGTCCACCTTCAACAACCACTAGGAGGTGAATTTAGGTGAATCATGCTTTGGAGTGTAATGGATCT
This sequence comes from Asparagus kiusianus, assembly GCA_022839385.1. Lineage (NCBI taxonomy): Eukaryota > Viridiplantae > Streptophyta > Magnoliopsida > Asparagales > Asparagaceae > Asparagus > Asparagus kiusianus. The sequence continues at coordinate 32,767 of BQKN01065315.1, forward strand.
GTGGGGTAAATGTTTGGATTGTTGGAAGTGCTGGAGGCACTTGGCGAGCTGACTGGGAGAGTGTGTCTGCCTCGTCACTTGACGAAGGTGACTCGATCAGAAAGTCGACCAATGCTTGAGCCTTGATTGTTATCCTGGGCTCGTACTACACATCATGCTTGTTGAGTTTGATAGCCCATGCGACCATTCTCCAAGAGGTTGTGGGGCTGCCTAGTGCTTTCTTCAGAGGTAGACTTGTCTGTACAATTATGGCATGTGCTAGAAGTAAGGACGGAGTCTCCTCGTAGTGGTGATGAGGGTGAAGGCAGCCTTCTCTATGAGGGGGTAGTTGAGCTCGTCCGCCTTGAGGATTCGGCTCACATAGTATACGGACTTCTGAATATTCTCTTCTTCTCGAATGATGATGGAGCTAACGGCTTCAGATAATACGGCCATGTATAAGTATAAAGTCTCTCCCCCTTTGGGTTGGCTCAGCAGTGGTTTGGTGCTCAAGTAGGCCTTGAGATCTTGAAAAGCCGCACTGCATTCAGCCGTCAAGGTCATGCTCTCCTTCATGCTCTTGCTTCTCCTTAAAGTTTTGAAGAATGGGAGGCTCCTCTCGGCAGACTTAGAGAGGGATCAACCCAGTGCCGCTACCTTCCCATTCAGCTTCTGGATATCCTTCAAGGTACGTGGCCCGGGCAGTCGTTCTATAGCGGCTATCTTCTTGGGGTTGATCTCCATGCCTCTCTGGGTAATCATAAATCCCAAGAACTTTCCCGATTACACCCCAAAGGCACACTTGGCGAGATTAAGCTTCATATGGTAGTGTCGAAGGGTGGGGAAGGTCTTGTCCAGATCTAATATGTAGGTCGACACTTGTTTCGACATCACCAGTAGGCCATCCACATAATCTTCCAGATTATGACCGACCTGGTGCTTGAAGACTTTGTTGACAAGTCTCTGATAAGTAGCCCTAATATTCTTCAGACTGAATGGCATCATCTTGTAGCAATAAGTCTCCAAGCTGGTAATGAAGAAGGTCTTCTCCATATCATGTTCTGCCATGAAGATTTGGTTGTAGCGGAAGAAGGCGTCCATGAAGCTAAGCATCTCATGTCCGGCACTCTCGTCGACTAGCTGATCAAATCAAGGTAGGGGATAGTTGTCCTTGGGACAAGCTTTGTTGAGGTCGGTGAAGACCACGCACATCCTCCACTTGTTCAGCGCTTTCTTCACCAACACCACATTAGCCTACCATTCCGGGAATTAGAATTCCCGGATGAAACCATCTCTAAGGAGTCGCTCGACTTCATTGGCCACCGCCTTCCTGCGTTCTGGGATGATATGTCTCTTCTCTTGTCGCACAGGCTTAATGTGCCTATCGATAGCCAGCTTATGGCTTATCACCTTGGGGGGAATCCCTAGCAAATCCTTGGGTCCCTAGGCAAACACATTAGTGTTTGCCTACAAGAACACCGTTAATGCTCCTCGCAATGGCACCACTAGGTTGGACCTAATCTTGATCGTCTTCCACCCCTGCTGGTCAATTGGTATCTTCTGGAGCTCTTCCAATGGTATCATCCTTTGCTTCTCTATTGTTTTCTCCAACTGGAGGCAAGCTTTCTCAATAGGTAAGGCATCTTGCACACTTTTACCCTTGGTCGAGAGTAGGTAGTAGGTCCTGGCCTCTCGCTGATTGCTCCTGGCGATCCCAACTCCATTAGGAGTCGGAAACTTGACCATCTGGTGGTAAGTTGAAGGGATGGCCCGCAAAAGATGAAGGGTGGTTCGACCCAAGATAACATTGTGGGTTGATTTAAGATCCATCACCAAGAATTGGACTTGGACAGTGGATTGCCTGGGGTACTCTTTGACAGTCAAGGAGAGAGTAATCATCACTTTCGGCAAGAGAGAGTGGCCAGTGAATCCGATAAGTAGACCCCTACAAGGGAGCAACCGAGATTTGTTGATGTCCATCTGGTTAAGGCATCGACATATAGGATGTCCATCGAGCTTCCAATATCGACCATGATCCTCTTCACTTGGAAGCTATCGATCCCAGCGGTGATGACGATGGCGTCGTTATGAGGCGTCTCGATACCTCTTAGGTCGGCATCTCCGAAAGAGATGGGCTCCTCCACTCTCGACCTCTTATCACACTGGTCGACCCGTGATGCCCTCTTGCATACCTCTTCAGGGCATTATTAGACAACCCTCTGGTGGTAGGACCACCACTAATTATGCTGATGACCCCATTATAGCTGGGCTCTGGGGGTCGGCTATCCTGAGGCGATCGAGGACGAGGCAAATGCGAGCGAGATCTTCTATCGGCCTTGGTTGGGGGAGCTTTGCTCTGGTATCTCTAAGAGATGAACTTCTTCAAATACCCTCTCTCGATGAGATCCTCGATGTCCCTCTTCAAGATATGATAATCATTGATGTGGTGGTTCTGATCTTTATGGTAACTACAATACTATCAGGTATCTTGTTTCCCTGGATTTAACCTCATTTGAGGAGCAGGCTCCTTAAGGTGCCCCTCCTTTAGGACCATAGCGAGAACTTTGTCGAGGGAGGTGTTGAAGATGGTAAGAGTGGGCCTCGATGACGAGTCCCTTCGTCAGTCCCTCTTGTCAGACCGATTGGAGCGAGAGTCGACTCTAGGGGGTCTCTCGGCCAATCTTGTTTTATAGGGGGGTCTCTAGCCGACTAGGGTGTCAACGATGCCACCCGTGCTACTTTTGGTACCAGTGGTGCGGGTGATGCTAGCGCTGCTGCTAGAGCCGTCGCTGCTACTAGAGTCATGCCTATGGACGTCTTTGTGGCTCTGGCTGGCGCCTTGTAAGCTTGAGCATCCTCCATATCCATGTACCCATGAGCTTTAGCCATCAGCTACTCGTAATTGGTGACTGGCTTTTTGGCAAGCGAGTCAGCAAATTTGTTGCTTTGAAAGCCAGCCATGAGGACGGACATAGCGACCACACTCCCTGAGTCGTTGACCTCTAGTCTCTTCACCTAGAACCTCTTGAAGTAGGCTCGAATGCTTTCTCCGAGCTCCTGCTTCATCTGGATCAGCACATGAGGGGGGAGCTTGTGCTTGGTGTCAGCCAAGAAGTGGTGAATATACTTCTAGCTGAGTTGATGGAAGCTGCTGATGGGCTTCTTCTCAAGAGCATTCCACCATAGCTTGGCACTCCTCGAAAGAGTGATGGGGAAGTGTCGACAAATGACCTCTTTCGATGCTTGGAGCATGCTCATCACATCATAGTAGTTATGGACATGCTCGGAGGGGTCTCCCTCACCCTTGTACTTCTCCACGTGAGGTATCTTGAACTTCTCACATGAAGCATTCATCAGATCATCGAAAAGGATGGTGTTTCCCCTAATGGCTTCTACGATCGGTCAATACACCCGACCGTAGCTAGAGGCCCCTATGGTAGCAAAGGGTGTCGGAGAGGCTCGGTAGTGAGGGAGAGTCGTAGAGACTACTCTCCTGGTGTGGTCCCCAAAGTGACCAGGGTAGGGACTCTCGCCGGTGGCTTCAAGATGAAGGTAGAGACGTCGAAGAGGTTCCTCAGGGCAAGTCGACCGATGTTGTGGCGGGGTCATGTACTCGACGTGATCTCTCCACTGCTTGGCAGTAGTATGAGGAGTCCGAGGCTGGACTACTTGCCGTGTTCTAGAAGGAAGATGAGTCTCTGATCTCTAGTCTTCAAAATGAGGGGGAACAACTGAAGTAGCTTGTTGTGGGCTATGGAATCCGGCTGAGAAGTTCGCTGGTGAAGGCAGCAAGTTGTTGTTGGAAGGATTAAGATATCTTCTGAGTTGTTTTATCAAGCTGAGCTTGAGTAACGTAACTCTGATGTGATCCTCAGGGTGAGACTGATCAGCCCTATTCGCGGAACTGGACATGCTCGAAAAAGAAAGAAGGCCCCATGGTGGGCGCCAAACTGTTGATGTTAATTGATCACACAGTCAGTAAAAATGATTGGATGAGGTTGTTGAGGGGCCACACAAAGAACAGTTCATGAGAGGATGGGGACTGGTTCCCCCGTGGTTCCTCCAACGATCAAGTCAGTTAATGAACTTGAGTAAGAAAAATGAAGACCTATGTGAGTTCTTGTGTGTAATGCAACAGAATATAATTCTGAGATCTTTCTTAGAAAAAAGATCCTCTCTTGTTGATAATAGTACCTCTATTTAAATTGTGATGAAAGAATAGAACCGCTATTGTGGCCAAGCACATGATGACAGTGAAGAAGTATGGACTGGCGACTATATTAACACCTGCTTTATAGGTGTCGACTGGCGATTGGAGGAGAGATCACCTCGACATTAAATGAGAAACAATTAGGGGCCTGGCGGTGCCGACGTGGCCCGATGAGTCATGAAGACTATCAGGGCTAGAGACATCATGGCGCCTGCCAAACATTAAATGCGATGCTGACACATTAGTTGTCAGTGTGAGAGGCTCGAGGCTGAAGTCATCTTTTGGTTTCACCGAGAAGTAATGCCTTTCGAGTCGATCTCGCAAGGCGTCAAGTAACTGGTCAAGTGGGCTCGTTGCGAGTCGTCTTTGACAAGAGGATCAACAAATACCGTCTTTCAAGTCGACATTAAGGGATGTCGACTCGATGAGTCAGCTAAGTCGGGATCCTTGCTGGTCTTTGCAGCCAATTTGATTAGGGAATTACATGTAGAAGTACACCTTTTTTGGGGGAGAGAGGATGAATGTTTGCTTTTCTTGTTTTCTCTTCATTTTTATCTCTCTCTCTCTCTCTCTCTCTCTCTAT
>BQKN01065315.1:52088-77293 GCA_022839385.1 Asparagus kiusianus
CCCCCCCCCCCACGGCCACCTCCGGCTTGTCGCCAGGCGTGGACGAGACGACCGCGGGAGCATCGTCTGAAGCCACGTCCTTGCAGGTGGGCAGGGGAGGAGGTCCGTAGAGCGAGGGGTTGTCGAGAAAGGAGGAAGCCGGGAATGAGGAAAGGGAGGGCGGGACGACGTCGGATAAGAGATTGGAGGAGACGTTGAGGTCCTGGAGACTGCGGGGGAGCGTGAGGCCGGAGATGGTGCCGGTGAGCCTGTTGGAGTCGAGACGGAGGGTGAGGAGGCGGGTGAGGTTGCTGAGGGAGATGACGGGGCCGGAGAGGTTGTTGTGGGAGAGATCGAGGCGGGAGAGGCGGGAGAGGGAGGCCAGAGAAGGGGGGAGTTGGCCTGTGAGGCTGTTGTGGGAGAGGAAGAGGAGGCGGAGGGTGGAGAGAGGGGAGAGATCAGGGAGACGGCCGGAGAGGGAGTTGGATTTGAGGCTGAGGATGCGGAGGGAGGTGAGGGGAGAGAGGAGGGGCAGGGTGGCCCCCGCGAGGGAGAGGTTTTTGAGGACGAGGCGGGTGATGCGATGGGGGGAGCGAGGGGAGCAGGAGACGCTCAGCCAGTTTGCGCAGGGGTCGGTGGCGGGCGACCAGGAGATGAGAGAGTTGAGCGGGTCGGAGGCATTCTTGAAGTTGAGGAGAGCTTTGGCGTCCGAATCTAAGGAGGATGAGGAGGCTACAGGGAGATGCTGGTGGAGGAGGAGGAGGAGGAGGAGGAGGAGGGAGAGCAAGTGTATTTGCATTTTTGGAGGAGGAGAAGAAGAAGAAGAGAGGGGAGAGGAGGCAGAGGAGAAGAAGAAGAAGAAGAGGGGAAGGGTAATTTCGGGAAAAAATTTTCTGGGAGAGTGTGAAAGGGCTGAAACATAAGGGAAATAATATGGGGGGCTGGGTCACATCCCCTTTCTTTTTTGGGGGCCTTAAAACATTTTTCCCTAAATAAAGAATGCCCCCCAACCCGATTCCTCTTTACTGAGTTTGCTCATTTTGTTTTTCATTCCCACGTTTAGGGCTCTCAGTCCTATGACTTTTTTATTTCTTAATTTTGCTGTGATCGTGTTTGGTGTGTCAGCAAAGGCATCCTATGATATATAATTATATAAATCAATCCTCGCGGTACGGGAATCTTCAACGCGCACGATTCCATGACAATTACATAGTGCATATGAAATTAATGAGGCAATATGGCATGTTTAATGACACAACAACTACTTTGATTAACAAATCCTGACAAGATGTCGTCATTCAAGTTAACCCGTTACTAGATACAGCGATGGATCCAAAAAATATTTCTTTGGGGTGCTGACAACAAGTATCCATTTTATCTAAAACTAAAAAATAATATTATAAAACAGTAACACTAGGTGGAAATGTTCTCGATAATCGATACATTTTTATTAGTTTCATTGCATCATATTTGCGCGCCTATAATGTGACAGATAAATAAAAGTGAGCATTCTTACTAATAATTACTTTTCATAATGAAATCAAAGTATATATACTTGCTAATAAATTTTTTTACAAACATCAGCATTGTGATTAGATTCTAAAATATTTGGGTATATAACATAAACAAATACATATTAAAATCATATTCATAAAACAAACACTCGGTATGCACTAAGAAATTAATAGAAGATTGTCCTAAAAAACAATATATATACGTATATTGGAAGACATGGAAATCAGTTAGACAATTAGTTTTACAATAATTTAAAAAAGGCATTTCAATGTGTACTTTTACTATTGTTCTCGACGATTTTTCAAATGTTCAAAGTGATGCATGATTTTTTTATTGGCAATGCTATGAAAAAATATCATTCTATGTATGTAACCAAAGTGGGCCCAGCTATAAGTCCGGGCGGTGGTGGCTAGAGGGTGGTGGGTTTGAACAGGGCCTGTAGGCGTCTAAAATTGTCTAGGAGAGCCCGCACGAAACTCGAAGCAATGAGTGGGCGAGTCAAGAAGATTCACCTAATCAGCTCGCGCGCGTCGGTTAGCGCGCACACGTCATTCGACCCGTGCGTGTCGGTTAGCGCGCACACGTCATTCGACCCGTGCGCGTTGATCAAACGCGTGCACGTCAAACCAACTCGTGCACGCCGGTCAAACGCATGCACGTCAAACCAACTCGTGCACGCCAGTCAACGCATGCACGTCAAAACCAGTTCATGCGCGTTGGTCAAACACGAGCATGTCAAATCATCTCGTGTACGTCGGTCAGCGCGCGTACGTCAACCAGCTCGTGCGCGCCGGTCAACGCGCGCACGTCAAATCATCTCGTGCACGCCGGTCAACTCGCGCACGTCAAATCATCTCATGCACGTCGGTCAGCGCGCGCACGTCAAATCATCTCGTGCGCGTCGATCAAACGTGCGCACGTCAAACCAACTCGTGCGCGTCGATCAACGCGCGCACGTCAACCAACTCGTGCGCGTCGGTCAACACGCGCACGCCAATCAGTCTGCGCGCATCGATCAACACACGTATGTTAACCAACGCGCATTCGACGGTCGGTCTCGCGGCGAAGCGTACGAGTCAACAAATTGACCAAATACGCGAGAAGAACAAGACCCGGAAGAAAAAAGACAAGGAAGAGATAAATTCGGCAAACTCGCGCGAGCGCAGGACGGAACAAACCGACCCGCGCAAGCGCAGGTCGGGTTGCATCCGACCCGCGCAAGTGCGGGTCGGTTGCATCAGACCCGCGCCGCGCAGTCTGGAACCCAAAACACGTTTTGATGGTTTTAAAGCTGTTTTCACAGGATTTATCTGTTCCAAGGGTTCTTAACCGACTTGATATCATCCCCAAACGAGGTTAGGCTGTTGTTAACTGAAGATAGAGCCAAATCACTTGTTCTCATCCAAATAACCGCATCCGAGGCCTATAAATATGAGCCAAAGGCCTCCATTTTCGAGATCTGGAATTTTATCAAGAGGACGAGGTGCTGCTGGATTGAAGAGCGAAGGAGCACGAAATTTTAGCGAAGGCTAGCAGGATCCCGGCGAACTTCAGCACGAAGGAGAGGCTGTTTGAAGGATCTGAAGTCCGTAGGTCCGTTCCTTGAGATTAGGCTTAGTCTTAATCTCGAGAAGAGTCCTGATTTCGATTGGTCGATCTCAGCGCTTCAAATCAGAAAACTTTCTCGGCGAAGGCGAATCTCTACCAAATTTTCCTACAACCGGATCTGATTCGCGATCGTCCACGGATTAACTCCAGCACCGGCAAAGAACCCACACAAGCAAGAGCCGATAAACGGGTCTTGTGTTTATTTTCAAAAAAGTTGTAATTTTTTATTTTCGTTATTCGAATTCATTTGTAAACGACTAAAGTTTAATGAAATCAATGATGAAGGCAGCTTTCCACAAAAACAAACTGGCAACCACAGTGGGAGCCGACAGCCTTTTTGCGAAGGCTAACGTGTCGCAACCTCGGATCTTGATCCCGGTTGAAACGGAGGTCAAATATGAGTTCGACCAGCAAAAGTATGAGGAATACTTGTCCTCCTCTTCCAGATCGGCCTCTCCTCGCAGATGCAGGAAGGCCTATTCCAGGAAGACCCGTTGGACTTCAGCTGCAAAAGTCCAAGAAGGAGACCTTCCCGTCACCGCTGCACTTGTGGCTCACAACGCCCCGCCGGCATCCGACGAGGCCAAAACTACAGATCTGAACCCCTTGAGCAAAGGGTCAACTGTTGATGACGTGCCAACTCTATCAAAGAGAGCACGTCAGAGGCGACGCCAACGCCTCGCGCGCCAACTGGCCAAAGCTTTGGAACTGGTTGATGGAATCCGTTATGAGGCGGATCTGAAGTCCAGGAGGCGCCAACCATCACAACAGAGAGTGGATAACCCCTCCTCCTTCAAACCAGCGAAGAACGAATGAGTCCATGTCAAAAGGACTCGATCGACTCTTCAAGAGCGGATTCAGAAACACCGCGCATTGCTTGCACATGCAAGAATTCTCGTGCAAGAAGCTAAAAAATTAGAAGATAAAGGAGTGGAGAAGAAGCCACAAAGACTGCACCAAGTATGGAGGCCAAAGTCTAAGACGGCGGCCAAAAAGATCGAAAAACACGGGTCACTCCAATCTGACCCGTCAATTTGTAGGTCACTCCAATCCGACCCGCCGAAACACAGGTCACTCCAATACAACCCGCCGAAACGCGGGTCACTCCAATCCGACCTGCCAATTTACAGGTCACTCCAATCCGACCCGCCGAAACGCGGGTCACTCCAATCCGACCCACCGAATCGTAGGTCACTCGGATCTGACTCTCCAGTCTACGGGACACCCGGATCCGACCTTCCAACCCACGGGTCACTCAAGTCTGACCCGCGTCAGAGTCAAGACAGAAGATCTCCCGCACTTGTCTCTTCGATTCCATCAAGTTCCACGCCTCCGGTGGAGATCGGCGACAGTGTGGATCTATCCCATTTTAAGATAACCGTCAAAGATCGTCTTGGCCCTTCACACGATGATCGAGGCAAGGCTCCAGTTAGAGAGCGCTCAAGCCCGTTGAACGGATCTCGAGCAGTTTTTCAGACTGGAGGTCGTGATCATCCTCCTAAGCAGTGGAGGAGAATGCATAACGGGAAAAACCCTATAACCGATCGCATTGGACTGCGTGTCAAAGTCCAGGAGCCTGTTGAAAACCTACGTTCACGAAAACGTAGCTTCAGACATGCGACTCCTGAAGACGCTAACAAAGCGTTGAACTCCCAGAAGAGAACGTACTCGTCAGATGAGGACGTTACACCTAGGGACTCGTGTCGACACACGATAGGTTGCTTCGGTCATCCGACCGATGAGTTGTACTATCGATCCCGAGATACGAACAGGTCTCGGAGAAGGAATCACCAAGAACCGGACTCCCATTGTCCGTGTTCCAAAATTATCAAGGCAATGTTGTCAGAATGTTGCTGTTCCAAGGCCAACCCGGAGAGAGTTTCGGTATTTGAAAGAATCTCCATGAGAACATCTGAATCCAGACCAAGGCGTTTCCGCAAGAAGAGAATGCTCTTCAAGATGATGAATTTTCAGAAGTGTCTGTTAACATGACCGGGAGAGGGAAGTCGACACGATACTTTAGTCCGGATCAGTTTGCCGTAGTATCCCGATGTATGACCCGATTGCGATCGGGAACCATCAGACAAAGGGATTACCAAAGAATGCAGAAGGGACTTCCTTCAGAAGACGAGACGTCGGATGCTTGCTTAGATGCTTGCTCAGCAATGGCTTCCGATGATACAGCATCCAGCGTAGGGCAATCCTACGAATCATTTATGATCAGCGCTGAGCAAATGGCTAAAATTCTCGATGACGCTTTAACTAAGCAGAATGTTTAACTTAATCAACTTCACGCCGTTTGATGGAAAGGGTTCCCCCACTTAGCATTTAATATACTTCAAGTCTCACTTGGGGATAATCTCTGGGAATGAACCTTTGATGGTACGGTCATTCGTCGGCACTCTTCGCGGAGCAGCCTTCGATTGGTATCGTCGCCTCAAGCCGGGGAGCATTAGCAGTTAGGATGACATGGAGGATATGTTTCTCACAAATTTCTTTGACGACGATGTTGGCCTTCTTTTTTTGATGATGTTTAACAAACAATTTACTTTTAATGTTGTTTGTCTAGTGTTTATGTATTTCTATTTATTGTAGACAAACAACGTTGTTGGAGGTTGGATGGAATAGAGCTTCAACGATCATATCCAAAGGAGGTTGGCGGAATGTCGGTGAAGCTTATACAATTTAAGTTAAAGATCAAGTTCAAGCTTCATCCGCAAGTGTACCAAGCCAAGCTTAATTGAAGATCAAGATTGCTTGGGTAATATAGTTAAAGATTTATATTATGTGTGTTAAGTACGTTAAGCTCAATATCTATACACACACATTTATTGGTTTCTTCGTATACATATATAGTTATATATATATATATACATAAGTTTTGGTTTCTATGTATATATATAGTTATATATATACATACATGGTTTTGAATTGTCATGTTTATAAATATGAAATCACATGTTTCATATTTACTATTGGGTTTTCATATATATGGCAAAGAATATGCAATTTTGTGAAAATATTATATTCTTAGTTTTTGGACTTAACAATAATCATATACATATTTTATTAAGTCTATATAATCATTGTGCAAAGTTTCAAAACATGGTTTAGCCCAAATGTCAAAATTCACATGTTTACATTTTCGTGTTTTAGACTATTTTTGCAAAATGATGATTTTTCACAAATGGGAAATGTAATTTGGAAAATTCTTTTTGTAACATGTTTATTTACATGTTTATATACATTTCCCAAAGTTTCATAATTTTTGGACTTCATTTGTTATTTTTAACAATTTTCTAAAAGTCAAAAAATCTGTTTTCAAACCTGTTTTTCTGTAGTGTCAGTTCGTGGTCGACCGCCACGGTCGACCGCCAAGAGTTCTGAACTCAGAACTGTTTTTGCTGGCTCGCGGTCGACCGTGGCGGTCGACCGTAGCGAGTCCAGAGAGTTTCACGGTCGACCGCCGCGGTCGACCGTCGCTTGTCCAGAATAGTTTTCCTGCTTTTTGTTCTCCGCGGTCGACCGCCGATATGACCGTTGGTTCCCAACGGCTATTTTCTAAGCTAATTTTCTGGGGCTTTTTGGACTTTTGCTTGGGGTTTTGGCTGAGATTTTGAGTGGGTATAAATACCCTATTGCTGTTTTCTTTCAAGTAATCCAAGAAGTTTTTAAACAAAGTTTTAAACAAGGGTTTAAGCTTCTTTAGTTTAGTTTAAGTTTGTTTTGGGTTTGCTGTTACAAAGAGGAGTTTACATCAGCTATTGAAGAGTTCAACTTTAACATTTCATCATCCACTCTTTGTGTTTATAGAGAAGTTTCCTTAGCTCTATTTCCTAGCATTTTTACTATTGAATTTCATATCAATCTTATTGCTAGTTCTTATTGAGTTAAGTTTTATTGAATCTCATTGTTACACACACCCACATGAGCTTATTGTATTTGCATACATAGTATATTAGGGTTGTGAGAGATTGTAACATTGAGTTGTACATTCATTGAGTTCTCATCTATTGTAGAGAACAAATTTATATTTGTTACATTGTGAGTGTTGTAAGGTTTTCGATGAGCTAGAAAACCAAGTGTGTTGTGAAGTTTTCGGTGATCTAGAAAACCGAGTGTGAAGAGTGACGTTGATCGGTGAACGTTGAAAACCGACACTGTGAGGTGTAAATGTTATTCGGGTGCACGTAGAAAACCCGATCGTGATAGTGGATTTCTCCCCGGGAGTGGGGGCGGAGACGTAGGACGGAAGGTCCGAACTCCGTGATCATTTGAGTGTGTTTGAGTTTGTCATTGGTGCATTTACTTTTGCACTTATCTTATATCGCGAATTATGCATTGCTCATTTATTTCATCCACTATCTAGTTCATATTGTTTACCCTTGTGTTAGTTTACATATCCTTGCATATATCATATTGTGTGTTTGAATGTGCTTTGACGTTTATTCATATTTGTGCTCATTGATCATGTCGCCATTGTCTCGTTATTTATTTCATCCACTATCTAGTTCATATTGTTTACCCTTGTGTTAGTTTACATATCCTTGCATATATCATATTGTATATCTCTTTGGTAGGATATATCACCTTGTGTTAGTTTTATATCCTTGCACATACATTGCCTATATCTCTTTGGTAGGATATATCACATTGTGTTAGTTTTATATCTTTGCACATACATTGCCTATATCTCTTTGTTAGGATATATCTTATTGTTCATATTGCTTATCCTAGCTTACATATCTTGTTATATTTCATACTTGTTAGGATAACTTGTTAATTGATTTAATTGGCATTTAAATCGGATTAGATTAGCATAAGACCCTAATCACCCCCCTCTAGGGTCTAACAATTGGTATCAGAGCTTGGTGCTCTTTGATTTAAGGTCTAATCTCCTTGAGTTAAAGATCTAAGTTATCTTTTTGTGCTAATCTTGTTTTGATTGTATTTGTATCTTGCTTACATATTTTTACAAATTATGGATATGAATGATACATCTTGTTTAGGCTATGATTCTAGTATTGCTCCTAAATTCAATATTTTCCCCTATGCTCAATGGTGCTTTAGATTCAAAATATTTGTTCAATCTAAAAATATCGATTTATGGGAAATCATTGATTGTGCTTATATTATACCCACGTTGGAGAAATCCAAGTGGAGCAAACATGATAAAAAGATGTTTATTATGAACAAGCTTATGTTAGAATTTTTATTAAATGCATTTGATTCATTTATGTCTAACAAGCTTGATTCTTTTAATAGCGCTTATACATTATGGAAATTCATAGAAGCGCATCAAGGAGACTCGGAGGTGATCCGACAAGCTTTGGAGGATCCGGCTTCAAGTTCATGTGGAGCTTCATGCACACGTGCACTAGGCGATAGCCCTAGGGAGGTTTGCGAGTTCGAAACCACTAATGATTTATCTAGTGATGAACTTGCTTGTGCTAGTGATAAATTATTACATGCCTACAAGAAATTGTAAAATAATTTCATTAATTTACAAAGCAAGCATGATAATTTAAAATCCGATGATGAGTTGTTAGCATCTAAGTTTGAAACTATTTCTAATGAAAATATGATCCTTAAAGAAAAAAATAAAAAATTAAAATTGGATCATGATTCTTTGCTTTCAAACTTTGCCAAGTTAACTCATGAAAAAATAATGTCAAGTTAGAAGTAGAGAACATACAAAATGATGCTGCTTCTTTTATAAATAATTATTTATGTTCTACTTCTAAAAATGCATATGTGCCTAAAAATAAAGATTTGAATCTTATGAAAAAATGTATTTCATCTTTAGATTCAACTTTAAAAATATTCTTTGATAATCATAAGAAACTTATGGACAAATGTGCTAAGTCTAGTGCTACAAAATCACCTACATACTATGCATACTTGTATAGCAAAGTTTACAAGTGCTCCATTTATAGTCGTAAAGGCCATTTAGCTAAATTTTGCTATGATGCACGAAAACATAAGATTATTAATCCTTCTTGTGCATCTCATCAAGTCTCTTCATCACATGTACACACACATGCACCTATTTCTCATCATAAGCATGCTCATGTGTATCATTTTGATTTTTGTGGTAGAGTTGGTCACTTAGCTAAGTTTTGTTTTGATTTGTGAAAAGTTTCTAAATCGCAAAATATTTCAAGTAGACCAACATTGTTTCAAAAATTTTCTCATTTGCAAAATAATCTTAAAAGACCATCTTTATTTGCAAATGTCCCTCGTGCACCTTTTAATGGTCAACATAAGCAAATGCTTCCTTTCCATTGTACATATTGCAATCGGAAGGGTCATTTGAGTGATTATTGCTATGACCGATCTCGTGCACCACATATGTCCAAGAGGGTTCATAACCCTAGGACTTTGAACTTGAATGATAGGGGTCATGTCCCTAACCAATCCGGCACCAAGAATTCTTGGGTGCCAAAATGATTTTTAAACAGAGAATTTTATTATTTTTTAATTTTCTTTTTCTTGGTTTTGAAAATTATGTCTTAGAATCTTTTGGTTATGAAAACAAATTTTCTTTGATCAAATTCTTTTGTTTTCATGATTATTATTTTTGTTTTGATGAGAGGACTACGTTTATATAACCCTCCGGAGTTATTAGGTGTTTGTTCCCAAACATTGTTTACCGGATGCTAAAAATGTTTATATGGGTTGTTACTAGCTCAAAAGCTAGATATGGTTGCCTCTCTTGATTTTTTAAAAATCAATAATGATTTGGTTTTATGTTCTTATATGATTTACTTGTGATTTATGATTTCATTGGTTGATTTGTTTTCATTTGAAAACCTTTTACATGATTTTCATGTTACTTTTCTTTTGATTTCATAAATCTATTTTTGATCTTTATGTTTTTGTTAATGAGACACTATTTTCATATTGACATATTTATATGTGTTCTCGTTATCTTTTTGTATGTGAGTGATATTTAGCATATTCATGTATGCTTGCTCACATATGTTTGTCATGATCTTTATTGCATATATTCTATATGGCATTTTGATAGGGGAAGCAATCCCTATATCTTTCTATGTGTTATACTCACTCATGCTTAGTGATAGGGGGAGCTTTCGCTCTCTTCATTCCTTTGTCCCCTTTTTGATGTTGTCAAAGGGGGAGAAATATTGTGAGTATACAATTTCTTGTTTATATGCATGTGTATTATCTTGTATATGTTCATTTCCTTCATGCATATATTTCTTTTTGTAAATTGTTTGTCATCATCAAAAAGGGGGAGATTGTTGGCCTTCTTGTTTTGATGATATTTAACAAACAATTTACTTCTATACACACACATTTATTGGTTTCTTCGTATACATATATAGTTATATATATATATATATATACATAAGTTTTGGTTTCTATGTATATATATAGTTATATATATACATACATGGTTTTGAATTTTCATGTTTATAAATATGAAATCACATGTTTCATATTTACTATTGTGTTTTCGTATATATTGCATAGAATATGCAATTTTGTGAAAATATTGTATTCTTAGTTTTTGGACTTAACAATAATCATATACATATTTTATTAAGTCTATATAATCATTGTGCAAAGTTTCAAAACATGGTTTAACCCAAATGTCAAAATTCACATGTTTAGATTTTCGTGTTTTGGACTATTTTTGTAAAATGATGATTTTTCACAAATGGGAAATGTAATTTGGAAAATTCTTTTTGTAACATGTTTATTTACATGTTTATATACATTTCCCAAAGTTTCATAGTTTTTGGACTTCATTTGTTATTTTTAATAATTTTCCAAAAGTCAAAAAATCTGTTTTCAAACCTGTTTTTCTGTAGTGTCAGTTTGCGGTCGACCGCCACGGTCGACCGCCAAGAGTTCTAAACACAGAACTGTTTCTGCTGGCTCGCGGTCGACCGTGGCGGTCGACCGTAGCGAGTTTAGAGAGTTTCGCGGTCGACCGTCGCTTGTCCAGAACAGTTTTCCTGCTTTTTGTTCTCCACGGTCGACCACCGATATGGCCGTTGGTTCCCAACGGCTATTTTCTGAGCTAATTTTCTGGGGCTTTTTGGACTTTTGCTTGGGGGTTTTGGCTGAGATTTTGAGTGGGTATAAATACCCTATTGCTGTTTTCTTTCAAGTAATCCAAGAAGTTTTTAAACAAGGTTTTAAACAAGGGTTTAAGCTTGTTTAATTTGGTTTAAGTTTGTTTTGGGTTTGCTGTTACAAAGAGGAGTTTACATCAGCTATTGACGAGTTCATCTTCAATATTTCATCATCCTCTCTTTGTGTTTATAGAGAAGTTTCCTTAACTCTATTCCTAGCATTTTTACTATTGAATTTCATATCAATCTTATTGCTAGTTCTTATTAAGTTAAGTTTTATTGAATCTCATTGTTACACACACCCACATGAGCTTATTGTATTTGCATACATAGTATATTAGGGTTGTGAGAGATTGTAACATTGAGTTGTGCTTTCATTGAGTTCTCATCTATTATAGAGAACAAATTTATATTTGTTACATTGTGAGTGTTGTAAGGTTTTCGGTGAGCTAGAAAACCGAGTGTGTTGTGAAGTTTTCGGTGATCTAGAAAACCGAGTGTGAGGAGTGACGTTGATCGGTGAGCGTTGAAAACCGACACTGTGAGGTGTAAACGTTATTCGGGTGCGCGTAGAAAACCCGGTCGTGATAGTGGATTTCTCCTCGGGAGTTGGGGGCGGAGACGTAGGATGGAAGGTCCGAACTCCGTGATCATTTGAGTATGTTTGAGTTTGTCATTGGCGCATTTGCTTTTGCACTTATCTTATATCGCCAATTGTGCATTGGTCATTTATTTCATCGACTATCTAGTTCATATTGTTTACCCTTGTGTTAGTTTACATATCCTTGCATATATCATATTGTGTGTTTGAATGTGCTTTGGCGTTTATTCATATTTGTGCTCATTGATCATATCGCCATTGTCTCGTTATTTATTTCATCCGCTATCTAGTTCATATTGTTTACCCTTGTGTTAGTTTACATATCATTGCATATATCATATTGTATATCTCTTTGGTAGGATATATCACCTTGTGTTAGTTTTATATCCTTGCACATACATTGCTTATATCTCTTTGGTAGGATATATCACCTTGTGTTAGTTTTATATCCTTGCACCTACATTGCCTATATCTCTTTGTTAGGATATATCTTGTTGTTCATATTGTTTATCCTAGCTAGCTTACATATCTTGTTATATTTCATACTTGTTAGGATTACTTGTTAATTAATTTAATTAGCATTTAAATCGGATTAGATTAGCATAAGACCCTAATCACCCCCCCCTCTAGGGTCTAACAGACGACATCGAGGTTTCGATCGGAACGTTATTTGACGAAAAGCAAAAGGACGGAGAGTTGGTGGAGAATTTTATCAAACGATTCCGAAACAAAGCCATGAATTGTAGGGATCCGATTAGCGAAGACTTCATCCTGGAGACTTGTCACAACTATCTTTCATTGGATATTCTCGAAGCCATGGGAATGGCACCGTCCAAGACCTAGAAGGACTTAAAAGTCCGAGGGGAAAGAGCCGAACGTTTCCTCAAGAGGAAAAAGGCCGAGAGGGGTCAAACGACAACAAATGCTCCTCAGCAGAATTTTGTCCCTAAAAGGAAAGGAAAAGCACAAGCAAACGCAGTGGACGTGAAACAAACGTTCGAAGTGCAATCGCAACCACAACAGCAGCAGCAGAAAGCGCCTCAGCAGTCACGGTGACAACAACAGCCTCAGAAATAGAAGGCTTCGGAACCAAAATTCCCGAAGGTTTACTCGTTCAAAGAGGATAAAGTTCCCGATATTTTCAAATACCTCATAGAGAACAACAAGATTAAGTTGCCTCCGATCCAAGATCAGGAAGACGCTAAGAGGGTTAATGACCCAAAGTATTGCGCGTTTCACAGAGCGGTTCACCACTCTACCAAGTCGTGTTACGCCCTCAAAAATAAGATCCAAGCTTTGATTGATGTTGGGGTCATCACTATGAAGCAGCCTAAAGAAAAGAAGGTGGGTGCGAATGCAGTGTCAATTAGCTTTGGATCTGTCCCGTTGAAATGGTTTCAGCCCGAACCCGTGATGAAAGTTGCAATGAACACCGTGAACGATGATCCTCACAAACAACGTCAGAAAGGACTTGTGCCACACACAGCCCCGAATGGTGAGATTCTCTGGGTTCATCCTGATCTGATCAAAGATGAACAACGGGTCGGATCGTCATCCAAGAAGAAACCGAAAGGCAAGGGAAAATCTTGTTACGGAGCCTCTGCTATTCCGGGAGAAGATGATGAAAGAATTCCTGTTTTCTCACTTTCTGAAGATGAATAAGAAGTCTTTGCAACCCGGAGTGGAAATGAGTATCACTTCAAGTATCCGGATGCTTCCGAGCAATTAGCTAAGCAGGGGGTAACCAAAACCGTTCCTTCCAAGACATTAGCAGAAATGGGAGTGGTCATAACTCTCATAGTACCCGTGGTTGCGGAGAAGACCCAACAAAAGCAGAAAGGGAAAGAACCCTTATACCAAGAGGGTCAGAACCCGAAGCAGTCTCGATTCAATCACCCGATTGGAAGGGACAAACCGGGAAGCTCGAGCGCTCCACCCCATTTTGATATTATGATGCAATTAGCCAATATACCGGTTAGAATAACCCTATATGAGCTGCTACATCTTTCAAAGGACACAAGGGAAGCGTTACAAGAAGCCTTGGCCAATTCCGAAGTTTTTCTGACTCGGATCAAGCCATCTCCTAAAGAACCAGAGCCGCTAGTCCAACATTGCAACCTCGCGGCGCACCCTTTCCCCTGCATTTCTTTCACTAAAGAAGACATGCAGACGAAGAATTCGAAGCATGACCGGCCCTTATATTTTACCGGGCACATTGGCTCTAGCGTTGTCAACCAGATCCAAGTCGATCCGGGTTCCGCTGTCAGCATCATGCTACTCCGATTGATGTATAATCTCGGAATACCTGCTAGTAAGCTAGCCTTCACAGGCACCACGATCTACGGATTCAACACCAGTGGGTCCAGACCATTGGGAAAAATTCGAGTGAAGTGTCAGATCAGGGATTTGAAGTCAGAAGTCACATGCTACGTAATTAATGCAGAGACCTCCTATAACCTACTGTTGGGTCGACCCTGGATCCACGGTAATCTTATAGTCCCATCAACTCTTCATTAGCGTCTCAAATATGTAGACACCAATAACGAAGTCAAGACAGTGGTCGCGGATAAGCAACCGTTTAAAGGGTTAGAAAACTATTTTACCGACTCCCTTCTATACGGTGTCGAATCCGATACTGAACCATCGGCCTAAGGATCGGATAGCAGGGACGAAGCTGATACCGAAGCTGGGTTTGATTATGATGGTTTTGTACTTAATGACATTGTACCCATTGTAATCAATCTTGACGATGAAGAATCATCAGAAAGTAGTTGTAACTGGCAACATGCCGAAGAAATATCAATAAATGATGATTTAGAGTACTCGTTGTGTCTCGATAATGTTATGAAAGAATTGCATAATAACCTTAATTTGCATATACCGCTTCAATCGTCCTGTATGACGAAGAAACATGTTTAGGATTCATTCGGAACGACACTTGTCATTCCTGCAAAGGCAGGGGGTGAAAAGGAAGTTATCTATGGTAAAGGAAGAGAACCTTCGATACCAGATCATTTTTTGGAAGAAGATAACGATGGTGATAAACCTACCCCTCATCTATTCAGGTATAACACAAAAGCTTGTAATCTCATGGAGAGATACGGATATGACTTCACACTTGGGGAAGGTCTTTGTTTTGGTCGAGGTCCGCGAGTTCCACCTCGTATGGCCTATGTACCAAAAGGAAAGCCTGATGACTATTATAGCCACCGTAGAGGTCTGGGTTATGTTTCTTCATCCGACGACGAATGTTGCTGGCAAGTCATCGATCAAATCGCTAATAAGGGCAAAGACGGATATTCTTCCGACTCTTCAGCCTGGGACTCTGACACTAGTCTTGGAGAAATGTTCAAAAAGCTAATGTCAAACATGGCTATGGTTGATCCTGCGATAATAGAGGAAGACGATCAAATGCCAACTTGGGAAGACCCTTGGGTTCATCACCTGAATATGCAGTACGGTGATAGGTTTGAACAAAGAGAACCTCCTACGAAGATCAAGTAGTCCAGATGAATATGGGTAACGAGGATAATCCGAAGCCAATATTCATTAGCGATAGCCTCCCACCGGATGAGAAAAAAGAGTTAATCTCTCTCATTAGGGAATACATCTATGTGTTCACCTGGAATTATGAAGATATGTCAGCGCTCGATCCAAATGTAGCAGTGCATTGTCTTAATATTAAGTTAGATGTCAAACCTGTCAAACAACAACAAAGACGGTTTTGTCCGCGGATTATGGAGGCAATCGAGTCTGAAGTCAAAAAGCTTATCGACTCGGGTTTCGTCAGGGAGGAGCAACAACTGAAGATGAATCCTACCAAATCTTTTCTCGGAATGTCCAGCGGTAAATTTCTTGGATTCGTCATCACCACCAAGGGTATTCACATTGATCCTAACAAAGTGAAGGCAATTAACGAATTACAACCTCCGAGAAACCTTAAGGAGCTCAGAGGACTACAAGGACGGTTGGCTTATATCCGTCGGTTCATTTTGAATCTTTCAGGAAAATGTCAACCATTCTCTAGTCTCACAAAGAAGGGCGTATTATTCGTATGGGACGATGCTTGTCAAAAAGCATTCGAGAGTATTAAAGAATATCTCTCAAAACCTCCTGTACTCGTTGCACCAAAATCGGACAAACCGTTCTTGATTTATGTTAAGACGACGAGTCACTCATTAAGTGCACTACTTGCACAAGATGATAATAACGGTCACGAACATGCAGTATATTACCTAAGCCGAACCTTGGTAGGTGCCGAATCTTGATATCCAATGATTGAAAGAGAGTGTCTCATCTTAGTATTCGCTATCCAAAAGATGCGACACTACTTGGTAGGGCAAACTATCTACGTCATCTCCAATGTTAACCCAGTCAGAATATTCATGACACATCCTGCTTTCATGAACTGGCGGTTAGCAAAATGGGCTTTACTGCTGTCCCAATATGACTTGCATTTTAAATAACAAAAATCAGTTAAGGGACAAGCTATTTATGATCTCCTGGCGGCAAACCCAACTACGAATACCGCCGAGGTGTACGATGATTTGCCAGATGAAACCCATGAAGTCAACGTAACTTTCCATCAACAGGTGTGGCGTTTGTATTTTGATGGTGCTTCTCGAGCAACTAATGTAGCAAGTGCTCCTGGATGTTCTAAGATTTCCTCCGGAGTTGGAGTTGTCTTAGTTTCCCTAGGAAAACATGTGATGCCTAGAGCCTACTAGCTGACCGAGCCGTGCTCGAACAACGTAGCCGAATATAATGCGCTGCTTATCGGACTCAGCTTTGCTAAAGAGCTGGGGGTCGAGTATCTCGAAGCTTTCGGTGATTCTCAACTAGTAGTTAAACAAATTCAGGGAGAATATGAGGTCAAAAATCAAGACTTGATACCATACCACAAGGTGGCTGTTGAGATGGCAGAATCGTTTGAAGGATTCTTCATCAAATACATTCCACGCTTACAAAACGCGTACGCAGATGCGCTGGCAGCATTAGCCGTCTCCCTAGCGCAGCCTGCCGAAACGGTACAGTTCGTTACGGTGAGAACTCACCAACTCTTCATGCCAATCTACGATGAAGATGACAAGGAAGAGGATATTAAAGAAGTATATTCAACTCAAGTTGAGTGCGAACCCCGAGATTGGTGTTTTCCTATAATAGATTACGTCATGCACGGAATCTGACCAGAAGACGTGAAGGAAAGAGACTCGGTCCGACGAAGAGCATCGAGATTCTACTATAACACGGAGAGTCGAACTCTATATCGCAGGGGGTACGATGACTTACTACTACATTGTTTATCATTTAAAGAAGCAGAAGAAGTCCTGAAAGAGACGCACGAAGGGGTTTGTGCTGCACACCAACCTGGCCTCAAACTTTATGACCGCATCAAAATAATGGGATATTATTGGCCCACCATGATTAAAGATGCGGTCGCATATGCCCGAAAGTGTCACGCATGTCAAGTGCACATGAATTATATGCACCAACCCTCGGAGCATCTGCATCATTCGGCTACATCATGGCCTTTTGAGACTTGGGGAATGGATATCGTTGGTCCTAAATCCTCCGTCAGTCAAAGGTGATCGATTCATTTTAGCCATTACTGATTATTTTTCCAAATGGTCTGAAGCGATTCCGCTCAGAGAAGTTAAGACAAGCAATGTTATCGCATTTATCAAGCACCATATTATCTATCGATATGGTGTCCCAAGACGAATCATACATGACAACGGTCCTCAGTTCGTCAGCAATGCCTACATTAAGTTTTGCGAGAAGTTCAGAATTCAAGACCTCTCGTCAACGGCGTACAATCCCGCAGCAAACGGATTAGCTGAAGCCTTTAACAAGACTATCATCAAGCTCCTATCTAAACTCGTGAAGACTAACAAACGAGATTGGGATGATAAACTCGGCAAAGCACTATGTGTAAAACCCCGAAATCTTTTTATAATGAAATATGTGAATTAATAATAATAAATATTTCTTTCGTGATAAATAATCATATATATATATGATGTGCATGCTTACCAGTGTTTGGGAACCCATTAAGTATTTATATGTGAGAGCAATCGAGTTAAAAATCCCAGACTAAGAATTTTAATCCCAGCAGGCATATTAGGGCTGCGCGGTCGACCGCGTCGGTCGACCGAGGCGGTCGACCGAGTCGGTCGACCGCACAACGATCAGTTTGAGTTTTTAGGTGCGGGTTCTATCGGGTTTCGGGTCAGGTTTGGGAGTTGATATATTATCTTTTTGCCCGAGAGAGCCTCTCCCAGATCTGAGTTTCAAAACCCTAGCTCCCTTTCTCTCCCCTCTCAAAACCCTAGTTGAACCTGGTGATTTGGGGGAGATCTGAAGGAGCTGCGGTGGGAGTTTGCAGATCAGGTGGAAGGAGATCCTCTACAGGAGATTTGGCAGCACCTAAGGCGAGTAATTTCTCGCCCAACACCCACCCCTTTTGTTTTCATGCCAAGACTTGAGTTTTATTGGTTTTCATTGAGCCAAATTCGTATTTTAGAATAGCTAATAGATCTTTATGGCATAAAGTATGGATTTGGGATATTATATATTTTAAAAAAAACTCACCAATGTTTTCTGTTAATAGATCTAGATCTGAAAATATCTAAGAAATGAGTAAAAACCCTGTTTTTATGGTTAACGATGAGTAAATCATGTTTATATATATATATATATATATATATATATATATATATGGGATCTTGGTGACAAAGTTTTACAGGTTTATATTCGCGAGTTTTACTGATTCATGACATTTCTATAAGTTGCGTTTTTGTTTAACAAATTTTTGTTTCAGGTTTCGAGCTGACAGAAACCCAGATTTGGGTTTCTGTCCGCTTGGCGGTCGACCGGAGCGATCGACCGCTGAGCTCGTTTTAGGGCCGCGGTCGATAGCAACGTCATTTCGGTTGACCGCGACATTCTTTTGGTCGACCGCGACATTCTTTCGGTCGATCGCGACATTCTGTCGGTCGACCGAGAAGTCGCAGCGGTCGACCGCCAGTCGCGTATCAGAGTGCGGTCGACCGATGCGGTCGACCGCCGAACTCTCTGTTGCCAATTTCCAGTTTTATGTATTTTGAGTATTTTATTCATGTTCGAGGGTTTGCTTGGATTATCTGACCTGAGTGATTAGTCCCACTATGTGTCCATGCATGATAGATGACCTGGGGTATAAATTTGGGACTTATATACTGATTTGGTTGTGAGATTGATAAGTAGATTTCACTACATGTATCATAGCGATCTTTTATTATTTCCACAGTCCTCGTGTTGGACTATAATCCATAGAAGTCCTCGTGTTGGACTATAATCCCTCTCAGTCCTCGTGTTGGACAAATGTCACTTATTCCATGAGTTTGGAAACCATAATAGTTAGTTCTTGTTTTAGACATAGTTCTTAACCCTGCATGTGACTATTATACAGCATTTCACGACATGATAATTATGTAGATTTTGGTATAACACTTATGTAGATTTTGACATGATATTCATGTAAGTAATAACATGATGTTCATGTTGGCTATGTCACAGCACTGTAATTATACTCTGGTATTTGTTGTATTTCTTCTATCATTGTTTACTGTACTAGAACCTTGGGTTTGGTATTTAGGAGTTTATAAATTTGAGATATAAGGTATATACATGAGGGTTTCCTTGTTTGGATTATTTCGCTCGACGTACCTATTCTCGTGTTGTAAATTTCTAAATACTAAAACCCTCTTTAGTAAGATCAATGATTTAGATCTATTATATATTATCTATATTTTCATATGCAACGAGCCCTTTTCCCTTGGGGTTGGTTGTGATGTTACTCGCTAGCGCTTTGACGCTCGTTGTCCCACCCCCTTTCAGGTAACGAGCCAGGAGCCCGGAGAGTCGCAGGTTGATGGCGACACATTTTAGTGTTCAGCTGTCTAGTTACGCTTATGTTGGAGCTCCACTATAGCTTTTGGTTAGACATTTGAGAGTGTTGTTCTAGAGGTTGTAAAGGCTATGTGCCTTATTTCCTTCATGTCAGATATTTGTACTTGAGACTTGTTGGCTACTCCAGTTTATTTATTCAGACATTAACTATGTATTTCTTTTTGTTGGTTGATGAGATATCTATTTGACCATTATCTTTTCATCAGCTCTTCGTGTATTATCTTTTACTTGCTTTTGTACCTACACCTGTTATTGGCTCTACTAGATAGATGTTAACTGTGATGGTGAAACATGTTGTTGCATAGTATGGTGCATGGTAGGTTTGACATTCTTGGTTTCACCTTGGACTGCAGCCTTATGTGAACCCAGGAGCGTCACACTATGGGATTACCGCACCACAGTTCTCTCGCCTACTGACGTAACCCCGTATTCTTTGGTGTACGGGTGTGAAGCCGTCCTTCCGTTAGAAATACAAATTCCATCTCTTCGAATCGCTCTCGCAACCCAGATGACGACCGAAGAACAACATCAGAAACATCTTGAAGAACTTGAGATGCTAGATGAAAAGCGCTTAGAAGCTCAACAGCACATTGAGTTTTACCAAGCCAGAATTTCTCGAGCTTCCGACAAGAAGGTTCGACAACGGAGTTTTAAAGAAGGAGATTTGGTCTTAACCGAACGACGGCCTATGATCCTTAACTCTAAGAAGAAAAGAAAATTTGAACCCAAATGGGAAGGGCCATTCATAGTAGAGACAGTCTATTCGAGTGGTGCATATCGCCTTATTACCAAGAAAGGCGACCGGCTTATGATGCCGATAAACGGCAAGTTCTTGAAAAAATACTACCCTTAGTATACTCAGGATAACCAATGTATCGGGAAGTTCCCGAAAGAATATCGCATGTAGTACTCTTAGGGATAACCCAGTTGCTATGAAAGTAATGAATAAAAATCCACACTTGGACTCTGAATGTATTCAAAGTTAAAGCGTGTTTTATTATTGATGAATGAGATTCGGTCATTTTGACAGATCAACCTCTCCTCACAAAATCCTCCACTGATCAAATCAATTGACGGTGGGTCCACTAAAATTTCTATCCGCAAATTCACGGCAATTCTCAAACTTGACGTGTTAAGTCCTAATCACTTAACATCAAAATCCTCCATCGAGTGGTTAGTGTAAGCCGGTATTTCTACTGTTATCTGCATTCCACTCTCTTTGCTTTCAGGTTAAACCTATAAAAGTTAGGGCCAAAGCCAGATTCTCCTCTCGATTCCTTCCATGAATGAGAGGTTCACTTTCAATTTGAGCAATCAAACCTATAAAAGTTAGGATTGTCTCCGACCTCACTTAGTCAAACCTGCAGATAGTTAAGACTAAGATCGAGTCATCCCTTTCGATAAACGAAAGACTTCCATCTTTTCCTTTTCAACCAAATCTATAAAAGTTAGGGTCAAAATCGGAATTTTCCCTCAATAAATGAGGAACTCTTTTCTTGGATCAAACAACTAATCCTATAAAAGTTAGGGTTGTTTGAATCTTTTCGATTCTCGGAGTGGAGATCCCACTCTTAGTTTCATCTTCCCGGATTCTGAGGGTGGAGATCCCATCTCGAGTTTCCTTTCCAACTGAAGATAGAATATAAAATTCTTCCTTTTTAGTCCCTGGAGATAGAATATAAAATTCTTCCTCTTTCACTTTTGGGTTCGTCATTACCCTAAATAAGACCTGGGGACAGAATATAAAATTCTTCCTCTCCAGCATCGGGTTTATCTTTACCCTGAGAAAAGACGCAACTCTCAACTTCTAATCCGCGCACTTCATGCACGGGAAATTTTATCTTGACTCCTAAATAAAGATAACCCTACACCTAACATGCGTTGCCGGGTGCCATATTCCCGTAAGAAATGGTAAAGTCTATGTATTCAAAATCATAGCATCAAGTCTAGGAGAATTAACTCTCTTAGCACAACGTTACATCTTAAACGGGTTGTAATAATTCACATGCTAGCCCGATTCAAACGGTAATTGGTAAAGGCACATCAAACCTATTAAAGGCTGGGGGTTTGCTAAAAATCTTAAGTCTGCGCCTAACACGCGTTACCGGATGCCATATTTTTGTAAGAAATGGTGAAGTCTATGTATTTAAAATCATAGCATTAAGACTAAGTAAATGAATTCTCTTAGGACAACGTTACATGCGGAACGGACCAAAACAATCCGCATGCTAGCCCAATTCAAACGGTAATCGGTAAAGGCATGTTAAATCCGTTGATGGCTGAGGGTTTGCCAAAAATTCTGTAAGTATTATGGTTGATTATTCTAAACAGAATAAGAAATCATAATAAGAATTAAAGTAGACTGAACAAAATACGCGTATCATTAACAAAAATAAGTGTTCAGATACGACAGCTACAATCATTTTACATTGAACTTATGACTAACAATTTGTTGCTCTAATTTGATTAACTCTTCGGCATAAGTATGTTCAAGCTCACGCTGCAGCTCTATCTTGAAAGAGTCCTCAGAAGCAGATAGTAGTTTGGTAGCTTCTTCCTCCATTTTGGCTAGCCTTTCCCTTGAGAGCGCCACTTTGCTGGACATCATGGCTTTGCTATGCTCCTCTCCGGCCTTGGTCACCTCCAAAATAGCTCTTCGTCGTTTCGCCTCCTCTATTTTTTGTTCAAGCTCCGCTATTTCGGCATCAACAGAGGCTAACGACAAGTCGATTTCGTGTAAATGGGTCAATCTTTCAGCAAGAACTCCCTCCGCTTGGTCGACATGTTTCCTCTGCGCCTGAATCCCAAGCCCAACGGATGCTCGAGCTTCACACCAGGTTTGCAGACGAGTCTCCATTCACGCAACAACGTAGCCAGAAGCACCAACGGATTGGAGTTCTTGTAGTTTCTCAAAATCACGCTCTAATTGATTTACATCATCAATCAAAGCGTCAGCTATATTGAGAGAGCCAGTGTCCTTTATTGAGGCTATTTTGCGCTCAAGGACCGGCCGGAAGTGGTTGAAAGAGATTCTCTTCTCCAGGAGTTTGTTAATTAGTGACTCTACAAAATTAAAGAAGTTGCCGACTTCCAAGCAAAGGAGGAGCTTATCTGGGTCATCGTCAGATAATAAAGGATCAACGGCCTCGCGAAGTTGAGACAACAATCCTACAACAACAAAAGAAAAAGGAAGCATAAGATCATGGATATCCCATAATTATAAATCAGAAAAATAAAAAGGATATAGCGCAAGGTTTACCAGTCCCCGAAGAGCCTTCTCCAACTGAACGTACTACACTCGTTTCGGATCACTCAACTTCATGTGTCGCGGGAAGCATTGCGGGTGTAGCAGCCGTTGAAGCACCAACTTCTTCAGTTGGTCTCACGGCCTATTCAGTCGAACCCTCGCTAATGGTTGTAGCAGGAATGGTAGTTGGCATCCCCAAGGAAGCCGGGGGTTGTTGCTGAAAGCCTGATGAATGAGTGTCAATAACAACCCCTGCCAAAAGCAAGAAACCAAGACCCTCAGGATCGTCAGATATCCCAACAATAGTGGTTGCATCAGTCTTAACGACTGGTCCTACGGGTATGACTCCCTTAAGGATTAAGTGAAACCGATAAGGGAATAACTTTCACAGAAGGACAAAATCCATATTTGCGGAGGAACAGGGCTCGATGACTGGTTCATCAGGCTTGAGGATCGGTTCAATAGCTTCAATGATTGGTTCAACCGTCTCGATAACCGGTTCAATGGTTTCAATGGCCGGTTCAGTAGTTTCGACAACCGGTTCAACAACACCGCGACGAACGTGTTCTGACAACATGTCGTCAAGCAGCATGTCACCAGAGCCTAAAGGGTCCCGTATGGGATCAGACGAAGGTGCATCGGCTGCATGATGAAAGGTTTCTTTATCATTTGGGTCTTCCACTGGAACATATAAAGAAAATTCTAAGTGTTAAGACATGGAAAGAGATGTTGAAAATCAGCAATGAAAGAGAATTAAATTTACCTCCGGTGGTGACGGCATGCTCTTCAACCCCAACGCCAACAATCGCCTCTTGTAGCTTTTCTAAAAGAACCAGAAGCATGTAAGCAATTAGAGGAGGGACAAACTCTGAGTCGTTTAATACCCGAGATTGCCATCTAAAAGGTGTACTATCGGTAATAGGAATACCTAGGCTAGCAACCACCGCGGGCAAATCGGTTCCAACACCCGCCAAATCCTGACCTACGGCCTCATCTGCTTGTGGCACTAAGCATGACTCTCCAAAAAAGGTTATGTCGGGATAAGGGGGATCGTACATCATTGTGCCTTCATCACGATCCTCTAAAATATAAAACTCACTGAGTTTAAAGCTCAGTAGAAGAAAAGATTGGAAGGATGATAAAAGCCGAAATATTACCTTCCTCGCTAGTGAGAGTATCGTCGACCACCTCTGTTCGAGAAGTCTGAGGCTTGGCATGCCGTTTGATGACTAGTTTCAGGCGTTTAGAAGGGTGAGCCTCTTCTAAATCCATAGATCTATCCTATGTCGGTGCAGCACGTGACCCAACTGGTGGTCTTACTTGAGTTGTGGCTTGAGGTCGGGCATGAGGAACAAGGCTGCTTTCCTCCTCTTCTCCCTCATAACCTACATCGGAAAGTTCAACCATCATTCTGATATAAGCTGGCAAAATCCTCCATTTTTTCGAGCTTTGAGTCGACGAACTCAATCGGCAATCGATAGGTCCCATAATTCTTTGTAAAAAGATTCAGACAAACCTATCATGTCTTCCTCAAAGTCGCTGTTGACCTCCGTAGCACCACCAGCGGCAACTTCATCTTCTTCAGAAGTTTCCTCCTCGGAAGCAAATGACCCCTCTTCAACTTCCTCTATTTTTCGCTTGCCTTTGCTTGAGGGACCAGCAAGCTTGCTGTCACGTCGCCTTCGTTCTAATACGTCTTTTCGAACTAGCCTCGTAGCGATACACGATGCAGCTTCAGCCTTCAGGTCCTCGATCGACCGCAGGGGGACGGACTCGTTAGCAGCCATGATCCACTTGCAGTATAGATATTTGAGCTCTAAGTGACAATCAGTATTCAGGAGATAGAACTTGGCACCAGTACAGCCTGTCATATTCTACAGCCAAGTGCGAACGCCGTCCACTAGCCCGCCACGAGTGTGAAACTGTTAGTTCGGATTCCCAATGTATAGCTGGTCGTATCCAAATTGGCCCCGAACCGGCACGGCATATAAGGCTCTAAATAGCAGTGCTCCTTGACCCGGAAAAGGAGATGGCCTGGTCTTATATTCATGAACCACCTAAAACATCCAACAGCGAGGGAAGTCCAATCGGTTCCGGTCGCTTCTATGTCAGCAAGCATTCCACCATATTTACTAGCAAAGGGAGGGAAACATTGTCACGCCCCGCTTCCCAAAATACCAGGGAATCGGAATGTGAACAA
>BQKN01065315.1:99347-110961 GCA_022839385.1 Asparagus kiusianus
CGATTTCGCTTGGTCGATTTCGATTACTTGAGGCTATTATTTCCTTGGTGAAATAATACCCTCGGCTGTTATTTCCTTCGTGAAATAACACCCATCATACCGTGTAGATCCGACCGGATCTAGATCGCACGGTGGTCCACGGATTAACCCCGGCGCAGGCGAAGAACTCACAAAAGCAAGAGACCGCAAAACAGGATCTTACGATTTGTTCCACAAAAAAAGGAAGTTGTAATCTTTTTATTTTTCTTTGATTTTGTTGAGAAAACAATGACTTCAATGAAAACAACAATTTTTCCCGCGAGCAAAGATGGAGCTCAAAAAGATCACCAGAATTCACAGTATATATGAGCATTTTATTAACGACATCAACAACCAAGATAAACAACATTGGTGATAAGGAGTCACCATGTTTAAGGCCACAACAGAAAGGGAAAAAATTGGTTGGAGAACCATTGACCAAAATAGAAGATTTAGAAGAGCAAAAAATATTTTCAATTCAGGAACACCATTTAGGACCAAAACCCTAGGTTTCCAAAGAGACAAGAGGAAAGGCCAACTCATGCAGTCAAATGCTTTCATGAAATATATTTTGAAAATACAGATCTCTTTTTTCTTAGAGCAGTAGCTATGAATCATTTCACTAGCTAAAATAATAGAGTCAATGGTGGACTTTCCTACTTGAAAAGCATATTGAGATTGGTCGACAAGAAAAAAAGAAGAGAAGCTAACATGTAGGCTAAACCTTGGTAAAATTTTTAAGGAGACCATTTAGAAGACTAATAGGTTTAAAATGGTTAACACGATTAGCTCCATCAACTTTAGGAATAAGGGTAATGAAAGAAAAAAAAATATGAGAGTGGAGAGAAGAGGCATCTAGATATAAACTTTGAAAGAAAGAAAAAAATATCCTCTTTGATAATATCCAAAAAAATGATAGAAGAGAATTGGAAAACTATCAAGACTAGGAGATTTATCTGGATGTAAAGAGAAAATAGCTAGCTTAATCTCTTAATGGGAGAAAGGATTATTTAACAAAGGCAATGAGTCAATATTGTAAGGGTACATTGAGTCCAAATCAATAGCAAATGTTGATGGAGGAGAATCCCTAAAGAGAGAGGAGAAGTAGAACTAAAAGGCCTCCCTGATATCATGTTTGGAAGAGAGAAGAGAATCATTATGCATAAGAGACGGAATAAAATTTCTATGCCTATAAGCAGAAGCAGTTTTGTGAAAGAAAGCAGAGTTTGAATCTCCTTCATTGAGCCCAAGTGTTTTGGAGCATTGGCTCCAGTATACTTCTTCAACCTTAGAGATATCAAAGAGTAGAGATTTATGATTGTTTCTATGAGAGAACTCAAACTATAGAGAGGACGAGACTCCTCAAGAAGAGAAATAGACTCAATCTCAGATACAAGTTTATTCTTTGAACAAGATGGACCCAAAAATATATTTTTTTTCCTACCATTTAAGTATTCTTTTTCAGAAGCTTAACTTTAAGAAATAAATGCACAACAGGTGAACCCCTACAAATGAAAGATTGCCAACACCCTATAACAAAAGAAGGAAAAGATTGATAGGATATCCAAGATTCCTCAAGCCTAAAGAGAGGTATAAGTTTGATACAAGAAGTGTTAATGATAATAGAACAGTGATCTGAATGTGAAGACGGATACAAGAATTGCACCAAGGAAGGAAATTTTGAATAAAATTAGATGATATAAGAAAATGATCAAGTCTAGCAAGGACAGGGACAACTCTCAAATTGGACCAAGTAAAATTTCTACTATTAAGAGGTAAATCAATAAGAAAAAGCTTATCAACAAAACCCCAAAATTTTTGAATGTCACGAAGAGAACGAGATCTCCTACTCCTTTCCTTAACATTCAGAGTAATATTAAAATCACCACATAGAACACAAAGGTAGGGATAAAGACTACAGACTCTTTCAAATTCCCACTAACAGACTACCTTATCCTCGTTATCTATAGGAGCATAAACAATAGCAACCATAAACTTTCAATTAAGGGATTTATGATTGAGAATAACAGATATGGAAAAGATACTAATATAAGAATATAAATAGTAAAACGTAGATTCATTCCAGCCCAAGAGTACATGACCTCTAGAATTAGTAGCATCCAGACTAAGCCAAGATGAGATTTTATTACATCCTAGACTACTTAGAGTGGAGGGTTGAGTAGAACTAAGTTTGGATTCTTGAATACCAACAATGTCAAGACTAACAAAGGAGATACCATCTCTAACAAGTCTACGTTTAATAGGGTCATTCAGACCTCTGACATTCCAGGAGCCTATCTTCATAAGACAACAGATAACAACCTCAAGAAGTAAGGAAGAGAGAAGAAATCAAGAGATTTCTCCAGCTCTATCCACCTCTATAGTCTTAAGTTTAATAATCCCCTCTACGGGGATAGGTTCTTTCAAGCCATAGTTAATAGAGATCATGACCATCTCTAAAGCAGATTTAGTATTAATAGGTAGTGAAATAGATGCGGGCAAAGAGGACTTACCCCTCTTGGAAGAGGAACCCTTTGAACAAGAAGTTGCCAAATGCCTACAATACTTCTTCGCGTTGATCGGCTTACTGACTAGACTTGACACCTAATATGCTTCTTCTTCTTTGACTTGGCAAACTGTTCAAACCCTGGTGGAAGAGAGTCTGAGTTGGACCCAACTTTAGCTAACTCACTAATTGAATCAGAAGTTGAGTCAGAAGGAAGGATGCCAAGGGATATAGCTTGCTGATGAGGTAGATTGGAACCACCCACACCTTAGATATGAATAAATTCCTCTCATTGATTATGCTCGATAGTTAAGGGGTTACCATTTTAAAAGACCTCAATCAAGCCATGAACAGAATGGATAGCTGTGTACAAAGGAACAGGAGGGAGAGGGATATGCTTTCTCTAGGGATTATCTTGGGAATCTGAAGATTCTATAGAAAATTTCTTAGATCCCGCTCTATTTGAATTTGAAAACTTGGTAATTACCAATCTAGCCTTCTTTCGATCGTTGTCCCCCATAGTATTCTGAGTTTTGCCAACAGCTGGGGGAGGCTAAACAACTTTGTCCTCCAATGCTTGATCCTAACCAAAAGAAGATGACTCTTCACCTTCTCACTTCAACTTGTGCTCCCGAGCTTGAACCTTGTTATCAAAATCCTTCTCTTTCACAAGCTTCCATATGATGTCCAAAGTAGCATATACCTCAAGTAAACTAATATCAAATAGAGAATGAAATGGAAATCGGATTCCACAAGGAATGAGAGATACATCTCTGACTTTGAGCAAAAACTTACAATTAAAAAATGTGCCCTGAAGGCAACATCATTCAAACATGTAACACATTCTTCTATGTCTTTAAAAAGAACTTGGAGGAATTCCTAATCCCACAGGTGATATGGTAGATGGGATATCCTAACCCAAGTACGAATAGGATCTGAGATAACCTGAATATCCAGGTCTTCTCTCCAACAGAGGAAACAACCTTTAAAGTCTCTAATGTCCACCAATTTCATGTCCTCCGCCTACTCTATCATATCCATGTCAAGGAATCGAACCAGAAAACTGTTCCCTAATGCCCTAAAAACTTTATGAGACCAACCACAAATGCTAAACTTAAAGAAGAGCATCTCCCTAAATTTCGAGAGTGTAGGCCTACCTCTATAGATGTAGAAAATGGCGAAGGAATAAAGGGAAGCAATGTGGTCCTTGATTGCCAAAGGGAGAGATACAATCAGGGCCGCCTTCATGGAGGTCAGACAATCTCTAGCCTTATGGCCTAAACTATTACACTGAAACAAACAAGATCCCCCATCTTGCAATTGTTAGCTAGGTGCTTTTGATCTCCACAAAAAAAATACTCTTTGAAAATATCAGAAGAACGTGGAGAGAAAAACCTCTTATTCCTACTCAACTTCCTTCGATTAGCTACTTGAATCCAACCTTCGTCATCCTTTGGAGGAAGCAAACTATGGTTTTTTTCAGATCAGGATGAGAAGAAGGATGGTGTTTCGAGAACAGAGATAAAAAAAATTCTTGAAAGGTGGAGGGTTGGGAGATGGCTACACACAGAAGGCGGTTGAGGGCCTAGAGTACCCCGCTGACTACTAATGGATGGCAAAAAGGCTTAAGG
Source organism: Asparagus kiusianus (assembly GCA_022839385.1). Taxonomy (NCBI): domain Eukaryota; kingdom Viridiplantae; phylum Streptophyta; class Magnoliopsida; order Asparagales; family Asparagaceae; genus Asparagus; species Asparagus kiusianus. Next base: position 103,503 of record BQKN01065315.1, read on the forward strand.
CATATCTTGGCCTTCATGATATGCAACTGATACTCTTGAATGCCAAGGATGACCACTTAATCTTGGATTAGCATGATAATCCCCACGATAACCTCTCGCTCCAAATCGCCTCCCCACGATTGCCTCTCGCTCTCACTCTCGCTCTCACTCTCGCTCTCTTTCCATTAGAAGATCTCTATCATTAGACTTGGCTGTAGCTTATTATATGTTTTTTATATGATATTTTTTGTTTTAGTGGATTAACTTTCATTGTTGTAAACTTACTTATTAAGTTTAGAGAAATAATTTTTAAATCTCAACTTTTGACTGTTAAAGTGTATCAAATAATTTTCATCGCTCTCGAAATATCACAAAACCCCCTTAAGTTTAGGAATTATCAAAAAACCCTCTTCAAATTTTAACATTTTTTAGGTAATCCCTAAAAGAATGAACCATAATTTTTTCGATGGTAAAAATACCCCCTCCCCCATGTTTTTATATCGACCCACATGAAAATTACAAGTTAGGGAATTTTATAATGAAAAAAAATCTTAAAGTTGAATAGGCTTTTCTTGAAAAACCCCTAATCTTGAGAGGAGAGTTTCTGATATTTTCAAAGTTATGGGAAAGGGTGCCAACTCCACCAAATCAAAGACATTCTTAGTGTAAGAGTGTTAATGGGGTAGACTAGTTTCCTATCCATTATTTCGAGTAGGAAAAATGTTTCCTATTGTCACTAGTATTATTGTTCAATCTAATACATGAGCATGTTGAATTAAGATACGCAAGTCACGTCTTTTCTAGATTTTGAATTGGATGAATGCGAATTCTAATTGAATTTATTCTAATATAACAATTATTAGAAAATTTTCTTACTTTCAATAGGGAAAGTGCATATAAATTAGAGGGATTAACTTTCTTAGATCTTCTTTATTTATCAAACATGAAAAAAGTTGATCCTTCATGTTACCCATTTAGTTTAAACAAAACTAAATTATTATCAATTCCTTATATGGATTAAATAAGTTAATCCTTATGTTTAATCCATATCTCTTAACTCATTACCAAAATACTTTGTTTCTTAATGATTATATTTTATTATACTTTTATATTCTTATTATCTTTTTTATTAAATAAATGACTGGTTAATATCGTGTGTTTTTGCAGGAAATAAAGAATTTAATAAATAAGAGCTCAATTGAAGATTATATCAAGCCCAAAAGATCTCTGAATGAAGACCAAAATGCCTAAGTCCAAAGCTCACGACCAAGTTTAGAAGCAAAATCTCAATAGTCATCATTTTCTTGGTCAATAACCAATAACTTATCCTATAATTGAGCATTAAATAAAATATGAAAAGAAACCAAGTCAAATTCATTTTCAAGATGGTCAACAGCAAAGAAAATGTGTTATCTCCTAATCCATAAAGCAGAATTTAATATATTATATATATAAATCATGTATCTTAATGAGATGGAGCCATCTAGATTGGCAGATTCTAAGAATTTCATTAGTAGTAGCAAGTAGTGACAAAATTTGAATTTAGTTAAGATATATTTAATTATTTGAAGGTCTAACCAAATCCTAAGAAGCCTAAGAGCATGCAAGAAAAGTCGAAGAGCCTTAAATGAATTAAATGCAAGAAAAATAAAGGTCACAATGTCCATCTCTTAAGTCTTGAATCAAGGACGTAGATTATTTTGAGAGATCCTATGATTATGAGAGTTAGTTGGGGCTACCAAATCCTATGATTGTGAGGGTCACTTGGGGCCAAGACAAATCTAAAAGGTGTGAGATATTTTTGTTATCTATAAATAAAAGTATAGAGTGAGGGGTTTGAGGTGTGAACTATTTTTGTAGCTCCTTTGATTTTCTATTTCTTGTTTTTATTTATTTTCTTACTTGTTATGCTTTAATTTTCTATTTTATTCTTTTATTGCTTTGTAGTTTAGATTTACTTTATTATTCTTTTATGTTTTCTAGTATATATTTTCTTATTTTTATTTTGTAATATTAATAGCTAATTATTATAGAAATTCTAGGATTTGATGAAACTAATTTAATTTTTTTGTATTTTTTATATTCTATCTTTGTGCTTAAAATGACCAAGTTAGAACTCGAGAACTAATATATTGCAAAAGAGTTTAATAGTTTATGTTTTTTTGAATAATTTGATAGATTGTGCTTATTCAATTTTAGAATTATTTTCTAGTTATTTATTCCTTTTCACAAGTAATAATATCTCTTAGATGTGAATTTGATAGGTTATACTTGTTTTGAGTAACTTGATAGTCTATGCTTAGGACTTCTGAAGTAATATGTGAATAAAATAGAGTAATTCTTAAATGTAATTTAAAATTAACTAATAAATTCAATCCTAGATTCATATTCTCCTCTCTTGATTTCTTCTATATTTTCATTCCTTACTTCATTTGATTTGATTTGATTTTTATTTTCTTTTATTTTGTTATTCTCTTACTTTTTATTTTGTTATTCTCCTTTTCCCATTCTTCTCTCTTGTGTTAGCCTTTTATTTTTGTGCAAACCTATATCTAAATCACTCTACGCTCTGTTTTATACTCTCATTAGTACTTTCCCACACATTTTAAGAACCAACTTAGATCTATCTTTCTAATATTCTCCTTCCTAGCGAATTGATATTTTAAATATTTTAACTTGATAGTTATGCAAGTGCACAACTTTTGCATGTTTTATGCCCCCCATCAATTTTTTAGCACTGTTGTTGGAGAGGGTGTATGTAATTAGAATTTTTTTTTTTTAGTTATTTGATTTGTGTTTTCCTATGACAAACTAATCTAGAAGAAGAAAGTTAAAGAAGCAAATTTGCTTTAAGAGGGGCCACCCACTTGAAAAGTGAGTTCTCTTTCTAATATTTTTATTTTCACCTTCTAGTTTGGCTTTTCACATTGGAGACACTTAGGAACAAATAAGAAATAATAAAAAAATTTATCTTGTTGACCCTATTAAAATTCACCCTCTATGTGAATAACAACTAAACAAGATCAAAAATTCAAATAAGTGCTCTCTTTCTCACATTTGTTTGATTGTTGATCCTAATTAAAAAAACTTTTTGCATCATCTTGTAGTTACTTTTAGTTTTTAGAGTTTGCATTGCATATAGTTAGTAAGAATCTACCAAAATGATTTGAGCATTTTAATTTGAGCATTTATTTAAAAATACTCATAACAGCAAAAAAAAACCCTAATCAAGATAATGTGAGGGATTTCATCACTCTTTCTTTAGCCCATAAATCACTAACTCTTCACTACACAACTCAAACCTTCTAAAACTCATTAGATGTTAGCCCCTAAGGATTCGAGTTTATTAAGAAATAGGAAATCCTTAAGTGAACTGGTTTAAATTTACTTGACTCTATTTGTGTCTAAGGTAAGATTTAGGGGTTGCATAAAGCACTCTGTAAGGAAAGAAGTACTTGACTGGTCATTGACCTCTCTCTAGTACTATTCTAACATGGCTAACAGACCAAGTAAACTTTAATTTTTTTGTCGTAGCAGTTTTTAGTTAGGAGCTGGTCTAATTGAGTTAGTTTTAACCCTAGAATTATGGTGATCGTTTCAAGCGGTTGATTTTGATTTGTTTAGCCAGGTTTTTATTTTATTTTTTTCCTTTTTTTCCTTCTCTCCTTAATCTTAGGTCTTTTACTTTTTTCCCTTTTTATAAAAAGGAAAAAATGAAAAAATTATTTGTTTTTCTTGTTAGACTTTTCTTAATATTTTTTTAATGATAAAAAATTTCAAAAAGAATTTCATTTAATGTATGCGAGTTTGGATTATGTGTAATGTAAATCACTTAATCCTTGTTGAATAAATTTTTAAAACTAAAGAAATGGCTAATCCAAATCTACTCGTTCTCCAAGACATGCGTTATCCTACTAAGAATGCAATCCCATCATGCATTAGACTACCCAAAGTTAATGGTGTTAATTATGAGTCTAGACTACACTTCATAAATATACTTCCCAAGTTTTTAAGAAGTGAGTTCGAAGATACCTACATTTCTATATCCGAGTTTGAGAAAGTTTATCTTATAATTAAAATTAGAGAGTTATTTAAGAATGCAATTAAGCTCAGATTTATCCTCGTTGCTCTTAAGGACAAGGCTAATAAATAGTTGTGTAGGTTGCCCAAAAATTCTATCTCCACCCGGGATGAATTTATTATCATTTTTCTAAAAAAGTTTTTCCTAATTCATAAAATGATGAAGCTTAGGACAACATTCAATTTTGTAGAGTAATCCCAGGGGAACCATTTTGAAAGTATTTTGATAGATTTAAAGATCTTCTCATCCAATATGCTCATTATGGTCTACAAAAGTGGTAATTATGTCGAATCATCTATAAAGAATTAGATTATTCTTCAAAGACGTCCTTAGAATCTATGTATTAAGGAGATTTTATGAAGAAAAATGCAAATGAAGTTTGGAAATTTATAGAAATTTTTTCTAAGAAAATCATGCAGTAGGAACACTGTGACGATAGAGCTACATCATTTATCCCAACCTAGTTCAATGTTCTTCCCCTAAAGTCAAGCATAACCTCTTAAATCAAAATGACTACAACTCTACATCGATTAAAAGCCTAAAAACTAAAAATGAGCTCCAAATCAACTCAATCAAGTTTCTTCTTCAAAATGTTATAACTATCTATCTATAGCCCATATTACAGAGGAATGTCCTCTTTTAGGAAATAATCAACTATTAGATCATGTGAACACTGCATTCTAGCATTATGGGAATGATCCATTTTCTCCAACTTTAAAATCCTAGTTGGAGAAATCGTTCAAATTTTGCACAGAATCAGGAAACTTTCTCTAAAAATAAAAATTTCACTTCCACTTTAATCTGTAATTTCCTAGAGGACACACAGTTCCATTTAGCATGCTGAATAATTTTCCACAACCTATTCCTACATACCAATATCAATCTTTTTAAAATCAACCTGTAAATCATATTCCACTGATTTTAATTATGAGAGACAATTTAATATCTTAAAGAATGATATAGAACCCATGATTATAGCTTCTATACAAACCACCAACATATTGACTCAATCATTCAACACTCTGAATTACTTCATCCAAGCAATTGGTCAATTGCTCAATTCCAACACTCAAGCCATAGCTAGGCTAGAATTCTGGCTTGTCAAATAGCTAGTGGCATGAGTAAAAAGAGAGAAGAAAAAATTATTGAGTCAACTTGTTGCAAACCCAAGAGACATTGGATCCAGTCCAACCTACCCAGCTCAAGTGAATGCAATCCATATACTACAGTTAAGGAAACATGTCGTTCATCAAGTTAGCATGCCTCTGGATCAAACTCCATCTTCTTCTCCTATTCAAAATGCTAAACCTAAACAAACCCTCTCTCATTCTGATAACTCTGTTCAACAATCACCTCTTTCCAATGACAAAAAAATCAAAATTGAACCTAGACTCAATCTTGATTAGTTTAGGTATGTTGCTCCCTTTCCAGATAGACTCAGATCTAGGAAAGAACGCTCCCTAGTTAGAGAAAATCCTAGAAATTTTATGCAGATCAAGGTCAACATTCCTCTATTAGATGCCATTCAAAAAATCTTGTCATATGTAAAATATTTGAAGGACTTGTGCATTAAGAAAAGAACCAGTAATATTTTCAAGAAAGTCTTTATAGTTGTTAATATCAATGTCATGTCCTCAAAACCCATACCTTTGATATATAAAGATCCTGATTGTCCTACTATTTCATGTGTTATAGAAACTATGTTCATTGATAAGGTACTTCTAGACTTAGGAGCTAGTGTAAATCTCTTTTCCTATTTAGTCTATCAACAGCTTGGGGTAGGAAAATTAAAATCAACTATGTACTCTCTACTTAGTTGATAGATTTATAAAGACACCTACAGGAGAGATCGAGGAAGTTCTAATCAAAGTTAGGGAGGGAATTTTTCCTATTAATTTTATAGTCTTGGAAACGCAGCTCGTTTTCAATCCTAAAGGTTAAATTTCTGTCATTTTCAGAAAATCATTTTTAGCAACTTCTAATGTTAAGATCAACTATAAAACATGTCAAATGAAGCTATCATTTGGGAACATGACCGTTGATCTTAATATTTGTAATATAGGAAACCAGCCCTTTGATCCATCAGATTAACCTCTAGAAGTGAACTACATCCGAAAAGTATTAAGTAAACAGTTAAAAGAAGAGTGTAAATCAAATTTTATTTACTGGAGTTTTGAGGAGATTACTAATAAAGAAATCAAGCTTTTTAATGAAGAAATTGAATTTCTAGAGAAGATGGACCAATCAGCTCATCAAGCCTCAATCATGAATCCTAGTCTAAGGGAGATTTTCAATGCTAAAATTGAGTTCCTTATGGAGTTAAAACAATTATGATCTTTAGTCCAATTCCGAACCGAACATTCCATAGATGGAAATGCATATAAAAATATACAAATTGATTTTGGTTTGACTAATTACTCTTTACCAACCCATCATAAAATGCTACAAAAATTACTAAAAACCCCAAGTAGTATAGAATTCAAGTATATAATAGAGTTTATTATTTTACACCTCTTTAAAATTCGAGGTAGAATTTTTAGCAATAAGGTAGGATTTGATATAAGACTTGAGCTTTTATTTTTAAAATTTTTATTCCATGTCTTTACTCTTTATCTAATAATAATAATAATAATAATAATAATAATAATAATAATAATAATAATAATAATTCATTTTTCTCTCATTTAAGAGTTTCTTGTTCTTTTGAGAAAGAAAAAAGAAAAAATAAAAGAAAAAGAAAAATTGAAAAATTGAAAAATTGAAAAAATGAAAAAATAAAAAAGAGAAAAAAACTTGTGACTAAATTCTCCTCATACCAAAGGTAATTACGTACTTTATTATTTTATCATAATTCTAGGTCAATCGAACAAACATAAGTGCTTTATTTCATTTATACTTTACTTTGTGCATCATATAATTTGCATTAAGGAAAATGTAAAGTTCAGGTGTATGGGTGGAAATTAGTCATCGTTCCTCTTTATTTTATCATTTCTTCTTTCTTTCTTTTCCCTTAATTTCATATTTTCACTTTCTTTTCTTTCCCAAAAACTTTGCCACTTATCAACTTGATAGAGTCAATTACTAATTGATTTACTTGATGAATTTCAAATTTTCTAAATTTTATTAGTCTTATAGTCAAGTTATCTTTCAAAATAGTATACTCTTTCCTAGTTCTAACTTAGGATTTTATTGGAAATAATGAATTTTTTATTCTTAACTTAGTGTAAATAAAAAATTTTGAAGTCTTCTTGATCTGAATATTTCTCAAGTTGTACACACACACACACATATATATTCTCTCAAGACTAGACAATGATAATGAAAATGCCATAGTTCAACATAGTGAACATAGTGTAAAACCCCAAAATTTTGAATATTTTGTAAATAATCATAAATATG
>BQKN01065315.1:111361-180286 GCA_022839385.1 Asparagus kiusianus
TATATATATATATATATATATATATATATATATATATGAATATATGAATATAGAAGTGATATCATGCACACGTGCACGGGCCTAAAGCTGGGAAAAACGATTAGTTAAAAGTATATGCATTTTACATACCTAAGTAGTTGGAATATGAAAATACTTAAAAGACCGAACTTGTAGATCTCTTCAAGATATTTTCAAAAAATCTTATATCACCTCATTTCGAGGTTGGATGTGAAAGTTATAGTCAAAATACTGAATATTGTTTTCCTAGTCAGACTAGGTTTCCTGGTTCGGGTCAAACAGATTTGTTTCGGGTTTGCCTCTATAAATACTTGTGTTATTCATGAAAATTCCTCTCTTTTATTATATCTATGAACCCTAGAAGCCACCCTCTCCCCTCAAAAACCTAGATCTTTTTCTTCTGAATTTTGAGAGCTTTGTGAAGCATAATACAGACACGAGGGCGAGATCTTCGATGTGTGACAAGGGAGAACGAGTTGTTTGTGCTTGTGGATTATTTTCTGTTTATTTCAAAGGCTTAGAATTATATTTGATGTAAGATTATCTTCATCCAAACCCATCACTATAGTTAAATAACTAGTTTAGATGTTTAACATGTGTTTTCATGTTTAAATCTTAACTTGTGTTAAAAATTAGATTATTTTTTTATGTTAAAACTTAAACTAATACTAGATTAGTAATCTTTCTTATTGTTTATAATATTATCATGATCATGATCATTAGGGCTATTTCATAATTTCGTTTATATATGAGAAACTTTAAGAGATTTACTAAATATATATTTTCTGCAAAAAACTACAGCACCTATATAATCTTTAACTGAGATTTTGAGATAGTAAATAAACTCCAAATTTAACCAAACTAGTTCTAAATGAAATCTATATGTATATAGTTTCTAAAACAGAAAACTATTCTTAAAAATACTTTGTATAGAGAAATATATATTCTTTTTACTAACAATATGTCCTGCAAAAAAACTACCACACATGTATAATGTTTAATTGGATATTTGGGATAACAAATGAATTCCAAACTAAACCAAACTTATGCCAATTGAAAGATGTGTGAATCTAGTTTTTAAAACAGAAAACAATTTATAAAAATAGTTTTCCTAGAGAAAGATATGTTCATTTTACTAACAGAAGTCTCGTCTATTTTCCTACTTATTTTGTGGAGCTGTGTTACGCTGTTTTGAGATGCGTTCGTGGAGTTTTGAGCCATTTGATGTTACACGTATAGTCATAAATATATTGTGTTATGCATTTGAGAATCTCAAGGGGATTATGATGAGTTTTGATTTGATCATATTTGAATTAGATATCGTTCATACACATGTTAGATGTCGTTGATGAGCACACCTCAGTACTATATGGGATAGTACGTCGACATACCAGATATACACAATTTATATATAAGGTGGATATCATTGATGAGCACAGTTCAGTACTACATGAGGTAATGCATCGATATTCCACATGTACAGGCCATTGAGTCAGATTTTAGGAGGCTTGATCTAGTCGTCTATCCCACACTAGGGTGCGATGAGGCTCATGAGCTGTGTTTCTAGGATGTCTATTTGGTAGTTTGTCTTGTACTCATGTTACGCACTAAGATCGCGATGAGACTAATGAGCTGTGTACACAGTTTAGTATATCTACAGAGTAGTCCGTTACACTGAGACAATTACTTGATAGCCTAAGTGTGGCAGATGTCGGTTATGAATATGATCTATTACTGAACTATATGACCAAGATACATTACTTTTGAAAGTATACAAAATTATGTGTTGGTATTTTATTCTATCTCCCCAGTGATAGTGGAAGATATTATAAATACGATGTGTTGATGTCTTAATTCTTTTACTATTTTCTTTACTTCTTAGTTGGGATCAATGATTAGAGATTTACAACTTAAGACATATGGTATATATATAAGGGTTCTTTGTTTGGATTATTTTACTCGACGTACCAGTCTCGTGTTGTGGATTTCTAATTGTTGGTTTTATTAGATTGTCTTTTCTTAGTTTGGTATTAATGTTTAGATATCTATAATTTGAGACTTATAGTATATACATGAGGATTTCCTTATTTGGATTATTTCGCTCGACGTACTATGTCTTGTGTTGTAGGTCTCTAAATGTTAATCCACTTAGATATAGGAAAAATAAATCTAGGTAGACTATGCTTAATAGATAGAGCCTTCACTTCATCTAGCAACTCTTTCCCTGGGGGCGAATGTAGGTGTTGGCCTCTTTATTTTGATGATATTTAACAAACAATTTACCACTAATGTTGTTTGTCTAGTGTTGGTATATTTCTATTTATTATAAACAAATAACGAGTTGGAGGATGGATGGATTGCGCCATAACGATCATATCAAATGGAGGTTGGTGGAATAGTGGTTGAAGCTATGCAAATTCAAGTTAAAGATCCAAGTTCAAGCTTCATCCACAAGTGTACCAAGTTGAGCTCATTGAATACCTTCATCAAGCTCGGGTAATTTAGTTTAGGTTTATATATTATGTGTGTTGGTACTCTAAGCTCAATCATATACACACATACACGTATTTGGTTATATATATATATATAGTCATATATATATATATATAAGTTCTAATTTTCAAGTTTAAATATGAAACAAATACATATTTATATATATACATGTTTGTTTTCATATGGTTAAGTTGTTTTGGTTTAGTTATGTAGATATGAAACAATATATATATTCATATACACTTTTGTTTGTTTCATATTCTATTGTATTTAGAAAAATATTGTGTTTATAGATTAAAGACTTGTTCACACTATTTTCATATCTCGTATAATGTCTACAAATCCATTCTAAAGTGTTTCCAAGTTGTTTGAACTCGTTTTTGGAAAAATCAAGTTTTTTGTTCATGTACGTGCATGTGTCCGTGCATGTTTTTACAAAACAGATACGTTTTCACAATTGGGAAATGAGATTTAAAAAATTTCTTTGTTCACATATTTATTATCATATATACAAACATTTTCCCAAGTTTTACTAATTTTGGAGTTGTTTTGTTATTTTTAATTGAATTTACAAAACCGAGTTTTTAGCAGTTTTTTAGAAACTATTTATCTATGTTCAAACATTTATTTCTCTCAACTGGGAAGTGATTTTTTAGAATTTCTTTCTCTAACATGTTCATCTATATGTCTAGAACCTTCCCTCAAAATTTGATGATTTGTTGAGTTAATTTACTATTTTTAATTGATTTTATAAAGCCAGAGATGCAGAAAAATCAGATCTGCCAGATTGCTACAGTACCCACGGTCGACTGCTGCAGTCGACCGCGAGAGTTACTGTAGCACACGGCTCTATTTTCCTGGTTCCGATTTTTTAGGGATTTGCCTCGTTTTTTGGGCTTTTCTTTGGCTTTGGGTTGTTGTCTTGAGTTCTTATAAATACCCATCATCCCTCAACACTTACAATCATCCAAGAAGTATTTTAAACAAGTTTTAAACAAGGGTTTAAGTGTGTTTTAGTGTTTGTTTGGTTTATGAAGAAGTTTTCACAAGTGGAGGAGATCATCTTCTTGTTTGGGCTTCAATCTCCATCTCTCCATCTTGTCATCTATTGGAGAAGTTTTCTAAACTCTATCTAGCTTTATATTTGCTTAGTTATTTGATTATCATTCTTTGAAGCTAGTTTTTATATTGAGTTTAGATTTGATTATATTATCTCATTGTTACACACACCCACTTGAGCTTATTGTATTTGCATACATAGTATATTAGGGTTGTGAGAGATTGTAACATTGAGTTGTGCTTAATTGTGTTCTCATCTATTGTAGAGAACAAATTTATATTTGTTACATTGTGAGTGGTATAAGGTTTTCGGTGAGCTTGAAAACCGAGTGTGTTGTGGAGTTTTCGGTGAACTATAAAACCGAGTGTGAGGAGTGAACGTTGATCGGTGAGCGTTGATAACCGACATTGTGAGGTGTAAACGTTATTCGGGTGAGCGTAGAAAACCCGGTTGTGATAGTGGATTTCTCCCCGGGAGAGGGGAGCGGAGACGTAGGACGGAAGGTCCGAACTCCGTGATCATATCGTGGTTTGAGTTTGTTTTGGCGCACTTTATCTTATGTTTATATTTCTTATCGCCATTGTCCATAGCTCATTATTTATATGATCCACTATCTAGTTCATATTGTTTTACCCCTTGTGTTAGTTTCATATCCTTACATATATCATATATTGCTTATATCTCTTTGCTAGTATATTTTTTGTTGTTCATATTACTTATCCTAGCTCATATAACTTATTGTATTTCATACTTGCTAGGATAACTTGTTAATTAGTTTTAATTGGCATTTAAATCGGATTAGATTAGCATAAGACCCTAATCACCCCCACTCTAGGGTCTAACAGGAGGTAATCTTGCTATAGTGCTCTGATGCTCTTGTTGTTATTCTTTTTCTTTTAAATTACTTTTTAGGTAGTTCGGAGTTTCGGAGAGCCGTAGGGTGACGGAGTTCTGGTATAAACGTCATCGCGTATTTTTACTTGTAGAGACCTCACTGTAGTTTTGAGCTTTATCCAAACATTAGAGTTTTATTTTCATATTGTAAAGGCAGTGTGCCTTAGTATGATTTTTTTGAATTGATTCATGTTGAGATATTTTCATTATTTAGATATCAGATGTATTATAGTTAAGACATGATTCTTTTTATTTATGAGATATCTCTTCTATATCATGTCTATTACATTCATTCCCTTTATTTTGCATGTTTTGTACCTGTATTTCTATTTGGTTCCACTAGAGGATATTGCTATGATTGGTGAAACGTGTTTATGCACAGTGTGGGTGCATGGCAGGTTTGACATACCTAGTTTTATCTTAGACTGCAGCCTTGTGTGAACCCAGGGGTGTCACAGTTGGTATCAGAGCTTTAGTTCCAGCATCCTAGGATCATTCATGTGTCGAGTCGTGGAGCTAGGATAGAGTTTCGTAGGAATCATGTATAGAGTCCGCTAGGAATTCCTAGAATGAGTGAGGATGTTATATACGTATATTCAAAATTTTACAAAAAATTTTTGTGACAACTACCTTACTTTTATTGAAAAGTAATTGCATGAATGATATGTGATACGATTTTTCCTATTGGTATATGTTATGTTATTTATGATTGGGATCTCACTTATTGTGTCAAATAAGCTCTCCTCTTGGTATTATAAACAGTGGAACGAGGATGTGGTCGAGGTAAAACTTGTACCCAGAGAGCTTGGCAAGTAGAGCCCGAGCCGCAACAGGCTTCACAGTATCTGATCGACTTGGTAACACCGATTACAGAAGTAGAGACTAGCAACACTCGAGGAGTAAGTAGAAAGCCAGATTTCACTCTCTAAAGTTCCACCACCAGTTATATCAGTCGTACCTATTGAAGAGGTAGTGCCGAAGGTTTCACCATCGCCACACCTAGCTGTTAATAGAGCTGCATAGCAAGAAGCTTAGCTCGGTAAGATTGAGGAAGATATTAAAAGTTGGGGGCACAGAAATTTTAGGGCACATTAGATTCTATTACAACCTATAAATGGAGAAAATATGTGAAAAATACTTTTAGATTTACTTAACTTTAACTCAGTACTTAGGCAAAGATTAGCCATATTCAGTTTAAAGGGCGATGCCGGAGGATAGCATCGACTTCAGTTTACGTCGGAGCAGCGAATGTTAATTATATGGGAGGATTTCACCTACTATTTCGATTAGCAGCTAGAACTTGCCCGATTAGAGTAGGGAGACATACCGATAGTAATTTTGGGTATAGGGCTGTCCGGAGACAAGGGCAAGAATAAAAGACTTTTTGCAAGACTTAGAAGACCCAAGCAGTGGGGTAAGAAATTACCACCAGCAACAGAGACAGCATAAGAAGGGAGCACAGCATGATTCGAGAGCATCGCAGCAACGCAAGATTCAGGGTTCATGTTTCAACTACAATAAGATTGGCCACAATGCTAAGAATTGTTGCAGTGCACCAGTAGGAGTCTAGCAAGGCAGAGGCCATTAGCAGGGACATGAACACGGGAAACAGCAAAACCGTAGTCAGGGTTAGTAGTCGCAGGATCATGGTTATGGCAAGCAGCAGAGAATCGAGGCACCACCTGCCATTCCGAGGACCAAGGGGCCAGTAGGCCATATGCACGCTATCCAGGAGATTACTGAGGGATAGATAGTTCCATAGATTCCACAGCAAGTAGCATAGTAGTCGCCAGCAACCGACAGAGTTTATGCAATCGTACCGCGTGATCATGGTGCGAGCGGAGCTTTCTTAGTGATTATTCATTTCCAGTTTGGATATTGTTCGACTCAGGAGCTTCTCATTCTTTATCTCTTATATATTCATGGATAGGTTTCAGCTAGTTGTACATCCTTTAGATGTACCGTTATCCGTTTCTACTACTTTAAGGGAGGTGTCCCTATTAGGAAGTGTCCAAAGGAGATGTGTCATCAGTCTAGATAAGTCCGAGTTTATCATAGATCTAATCGTTTTGTGGATGTCGATGTTTGACGTCATTCTCGGTATGGATTGACTATCATCCTACCATATTTTATGTTAGTATGGACTGTTTTGCTAAAACAGTCAGCTTGTAAGCATCCAATAGGTCTGAGTTCATAGTAGCGACCTCATAGGGTAACCAGTTTGTAGAGTCATTTCTGGCATATATCGAGGAGGTGATGCTGAGGAATTAGGGTGCTGATTTATGCGAGACTAGAGTTATCTTAGATTATTAGGATGTCTTTCAGAACATACCTGGGTTACCTCGTGTAAGAGAGGTTGAGTTCTGCATCGAGTTACAGCCAGGCACATCACTTATATCCCGAGCACTCTATCACATGGCACCTGCTGAGATGAGGAAGCTACAGACTCGGTTAGATAAGCTTTTGTCTCAGGGATTTATTCATCGGAGTCATTCTCCGTGGGGAGCGCCGGTCCTTTTCGTGAAGAAGAAGGACAACAGCATGCGCTTGTGTATAGATTATCGCGAGTTAAACAAAGTCACCATTTGGAATAGGTATCCACTACAGATGATTAATGACTTGTTCAACCAGCTGCAAGGAGCATAACATTTCTCTAAAATTGATTTTCGTTCTGGCTATCATCAGTTGTGGATTTGGAGATGGATATTTCTAAGACCGCCTTTCTGACTTGATATGGGCCTTTTGAGTTTCTCGTCATGATATTTGGGCCGACCAATGCACCCGCAGTATTCATGGATTTGATGAATCGGGTTTTTCGTTCATACTTAGACCAGTTCGTGATCATTTTTATTGATGACATCCTTATATATTCGAGATCAGAGACAGAGCATGAGCAACATCTTCATTTGGTATTGCAGATATTACGGGATCATCAGTTGTACACCAAGTTCAGCAAGTGCGAGTTTTAGTTTTCTAAAGTCAAATTTTTATGCCATGTTATCAGCCAGGAGGGTATTGTAGTAGACCCAACTAAGGTAGCGGCCATACTAGATTGGGAGCCGCCGAAGATGATTACAGAGATTCGTAGTTTCTTGGGATTAGCAGGCTATTATAGAAAGTTCATTCAGGACTTCTCAAAGATTATGACACTGCTTACATGCCTTACGAAGAAAGGTGTATAGTTTGCTTGGGGCACGGAGTGCCAGGAGGCCTTTGAGACTTTGAAGACTAAGTTGACTATAACAATAGTATTGGTTATTCCGAGTAGTGATAAGATCTTTAGCGTCTACAAAAATGTACCATTATCGGGTCTAGGATATTTTGATACAGACCTGAAGAGTAGTAGAATATATTTCACGATAGTTAAGGATGCATGAGCAGGACTATCCCACGTACGACTTGGAGCTAACAGTAGTGGTCTTCGTATGAAGACATGGAGACATTACTCGTATGGAATGCAATTCAAGATTTTTTTTCGGATCACCAAAACTTGAAATATCTTTTTCTCAGAAGGAACTAAATCAAAGATAGCAACGATGGTTGAGTTTATTAAGGGTTATGAATTTGTGATTTAGTATCATCCGAGGAAGATGAATGTTGTAGCAAACGCGTTGAAAAGAAAGCATCATCACATGATTACAGGTTTGAGGTGCTTGTTGTATTGGGATCTTCACAACCTTAGACAATTCGACTTTAGGCCAGAGATTAGTGGAAACAGTATACTTTTGGGGGCTATGTTAGTACATCCATCTTAAAGTGACAAAGTGGTCAGAGCTCAGCTAGAGGACTCTTGGATTCAAACCTGAAAGGGGGGGATTTTCAAAGAACTAAAATCTAATTGGACCGTTGGAGTAGATGGAGGCCTTTGAATAAAGGGCCGATTAGTTATGCCAACTAGTGCAGAGCTAAAGAAGTAGTTGCTTGATAAGGCGCATCGTTTTAGGTACACAGTGCATCTAGGCACAACAAAAATGTATAAGGACCTAAAGAGACACTTTTGATGGAGCGGCATGCATAAAGAGATCGCAGAGTATGTGGCTAAGTGCTTTACCTTCTAGCAAGTGAAGGTAGAATATCAGATACCAGTAGGAACCCTACAGCCTTCACCCGTTCCGGAGTAGAAGTTGGTAGATATTTATATGGACTTTATTGTAGGATTACTAAGATTGAAGAAGGGGAATGATTCAATTTGGGTAATAGTGGATCGGTTGACGAAGTTAGCATATTTTGTACCAATAAAGACGATTTACATGACAGAGACTTATGTGAGTATATTCATCCAGGAAAAAGTAAGATTACATGGAGTTCGAGAGACGATTGTATCAGACCGAGGCTCAGTTTTCACTTCACACTTTTGAAGGAGCTTCTAGAATTCTTCCAGTAGCCAGTTGTCGTATTCTTGTGGTTTTCACCTGTAGATAGATGGACAAATAGAAAGAGTCAACCAAGGGTTAGAGGATATGTTGTGGGCTTGTGTTATAGATTTCCAGGGCAGTTGGGAGGACTCACATCCCATTGATTGAATTCGCTTATAACAACAGTTATCAAGTGATAATTGATATGGCATCGTATGAGGCGTTGTGCGGGAGGCCTTGTAGATCGCCTAGTTGTTGGGCAGAACCAGAGGACAACCTATTGTTTGGACCAGAATTAGTGAGACAGGCTATAGAAAAAGTAAGCAATAATTCAGGAGCGTATTTTGCAGCGTAGAGTCATCAGACGAGTTATGCAGATCAGAAACAACGACCATTAGAGTTCCAGGTTAGGGACTATGTATTGCTGAAAATATCACCAGTGAAGGGAGTTCAACGATTTGGTAGACGGGAGAAGCTTTCTGTGAGGTATATTGGTCCATTCAAGAGAGTGGAGTACTTTGGAGCTGTTTCATATCGGCTAGATCTTCCAGCATCGATGTCGAGTATACATGATGTCTTCCATGTTTCGATACTTAAGAAGCATCTACGTGACGAGGAGCAGCAGCGAGTGTTAGACACGCCAGAGGTCAAGATTCTTGATGATATAACTATTATTAAAATTCATATTCTTACCAAGGAGGACAAGAGACTTAGAAACGAAGTGATATCTTTAGTTAAAGTTCAATGAAATCGGAAAGGAGCTGAGGAAGTTTCTTGGGATGCGATGATGATATGCATTGTGACGACTTGCACCTATTTACTTGCACCTATCTGAGCAAGTAAATTGTTTGGATATGATTTATCTATGTATATGATTATCTATATGTTCATAACTATACTTAACGCTAGAATGGTGGTATTAGAACTTAGCTCCTAATTATTTGGAACATATGATATATATAAGGGGGTTCCTTGTTTGGATTTTTTGCCCGACGTACTAGTTCCGTTTAGCTAGGGGTTAAGTAGGAATATTCACATTCTAGATTAAGTGTAGATATTACAATGTTTTATATCTGAAGATTTATGATAATATATTATTAATCTCTAAGATACGTTTACGGGATTTTGAGGATGAAATTTTTTTTTAGGGGAGAAGAATGTAAAACCCCAAAATTTTGAATATTTTGTAAATAATCATAAATATGTTACATTATGAAAAAATGATATTTATTAATATTTGAGTATGCTAGGAATTGATTTGAGATCAATTCAATGTATATATGTGAATATAGAAGTGATATCATGCACACGTGCACGGGCCTAAATCTGGGAAAAACGATTAGTTAAAAATATATACATTTTACATACCTAAATAGTTGGAATCTGAAAATACTTAAAAGATCAAACTTGTAGGTCTCTTCAAGATCTTTCCAACAAATCTTATATCACCTCATTCCGAGGTTGGACGTGAAAGTTATGGTCAAAATACTGAATATTATTTTCTTAGTCAGACTATGTTTCCTGGTTCGGGTCAAACAGATTTGTTTCGGGTTTGCCTCTATAAATACCTATGTTATTCACAAAAATTCCTTTCTTTTATCATATCTATGAACCCTAGCAGCCATCCTCTCCCCTCAAAAACCCTAGATCTTTTTCTTCTGAATTTTGACAGCTTTGTGAAGCACAATACCGACACGATGGCGAGATCTTCGACGTGTGACAATAGAGAACAGGTTGTTTGTGTTTGTAGATTACTTGTTGTTTATTTCAAAGGCTTAGAATGATGTTTGACACAAGATTATCTTCATCCAAACCCATCCCCATAGTTAAATAACTAATTTAGATGTTTAATATGTGTTTTCATGTTTAAATCTTAACTTGTGATGTTAAAAGTTAGATTTTTTTTATGTTAAAACTTAAACTAATGCTAGATTAGTAATCTTTTTTGCTGTTTATGATAATATTATGATCATAATCATTAGGGTTATTCATAATTTTGTTTATATATGAGAATTTAAGAGATGTACTAAATATATAATTTTTGCAGAAAACTGCAGCACTTGTATAATCTTTAACTGAGATTTTGAGATAGTAAATAAACTCAAAATTTAACCAAACTAGTTCCAAATGAAAGCTATATATATAGTTTCTAAAACAGAAAATCATTCTTAAAAAAAACTTTGTATAGAGAAATATATGTTCTTTTTACTAATAATATATCATGCGGAAAAACTGTTGCACATGTATAATATTTAACTAGAGATTTGGGATAACAAATGAACTCCAAACTGAACCAAACTTATGCCAATTAAAAGATGTGTGAATCTAGTTTTCAAAACAAAAAACTACTTATAAAAATAATTTTTCTAGAAAAAGATATGCTCATTTTACTAACAGAAGTCCCGTCTATTTTCTTGCTCGTTTTGTGGAGCTGTGTTGCGCCATTTTGAGATGCGTTCGCGGAGTTTTGAGCCATTTGATGTTACATGTATAGTCATGAATATGTTGTGTTACGTATTTGAGAATCCTAAAGGGATTACGATAAGTTTTAATTTGATCATATTTGAATTAGATATCGTTCATACACATGTTGGATATTGTTGATGAGCACAGCTCAGTACTATATAGGATAGTGCATCGACATACCAGATATACATAATTTATATATGAGGTGGATATCGTTGATGAGCTCAGTTTAGTACTACATGAGGTAGTACGTCGATATTCTACATGTATAGGCCATTGAGTCAGATTTTAGGAGGTTTGATCTAGTCGTCCGTCCTGCACTAGGGTGTGATGAGGCTCGTGAGCCGTATTTCTAGGATGTCTATTTGGTAGTCCGTCCTATACTCATGTTATGCACTGAGATTGCGATGAGACTAATGAGCCGTGTACATAGTTCAGGATACCTACAGGGTAGTCCGTTGTACTGAGATAATTACTTGATAGCCTAAGTGTGGCAGATGTCGGTTATGAATACGACCTATCACTGAATTATATGACCAAAATACGTTGCTTTTGAAAGTATACAAAATTATTTGTTGATATTTAATTCTATTTTCCTAGTGATAGTGGAAGATATTATAAATACGATGTGTTAATGTCTTAATTATTTTACTGTTTTCTTTACTTCTTAGTTGAGATCAATGAATAGAGATTCACAACTTAAGACATATGGTATATATATAAGGATTTTCTTGTTTGGATTATTTCGCTCGACGTACCAGTCTCGTATTGTGGATTTCCATTTATTGGTTTTATTAGATTG
The DNA here is from genome assembly GCA_022839385.1 of Asparagus kiusianus. Classification (NCBI taxonomy): domain Eukaryota; kingdom Viridiplantae; phylum Streptophyta; class Magnoliopsida; order Asparagales; family Asparagaceae; genus Asparagus; species Asparagus kiusianus. Next base: position 123,450 of record BQKN01065315.1, read on the forward strand.
TCTTTTCTTAATTCGGTATTAATATTTAGATATCTACAATTTGAGACTTATGGTATATACATGAGGGTTTCCTTGTGTGGATTATTTCGATCGACGTACTATGTCTCGTATTGTAGGTCTCTAAATGTTAATCCCACTTAGATACGGGGAAAATAAATCTAGGTAGACTATGCTTAATAGATAGAGCCTTCACTCCATCTAACAGCCCTTCCCCTGGGGGCAGATGGAGGTAATCTTATTGTAGCGCTCTGACGCTCTTGTTGTTTTTTCTTTTAAATTACTTCTCAGGTAGTTCGGCGTTTCGGAGAGCCGCAGGGTGACGGAGTTCTGGCATAGTCGCTGTCGCGTATTTTTACTTGTAGAGACTCCATTATAGTTTTGAGTTTTATCCAAACATTAGAGTTTCATTTTCATATTGTAAAGGTAGTGTGCCTTAGTATGATTTTTTTAGTTGATTTATGTTGAGATATTTTCATTATTCATATATCAGATGTATTATAGTTAAGACATTATTCCTTTTTATTTATGAGATATCTCTTCTATATCATGTCTATTACATTTATTCCCTTTATTTTGCATGTTTTGTACATGCACTTCTATTTGGTTCCACTAGAGGATATTGTTGTGATTGGTAAAACGTGTTTATGCACAGTGTGGGTGCATGGCTGGTTTGATATCTCTGGTTTCACCTTGGACTGCAGCCTTGTGTGAACCCAGGGCATCACACATAGTGACAGTAATACTGACACTAATGCACTGTTGCAAATATTACAATAAGTTACCTCTCAAAAGTGGTATATAAAAATTAAATTAGTTATAGCAAAACAAATGTTCATATCAGATCTTATAGCTTTGGTCGATAGTGGTGCAGATCTAAACTGCATAAACGAAGGCATAGTTCCTTCCAAATTCTTTGAAAAAACTACTCAAACTTTAAGTAGTGCTAATGGTAACCAATTAGAGGTAAAATATAAATTACTTCAAGCACATATATGTGTCCAAGGGACTTGTATACCAACTCCATGTATTTTAGTTAAAAATTTATCCCAACATATTATACTTGGGACCCTATTTTTACATAATATAATGCCAATTAATCAAATAGATACTACTGGTATTCATGCTAGGTATGAGGATAAAGAAATTATATTTGAATTTATTACAAATCCTTAGACTAGAATGTTGAATGAAGTTAAGAATATAAACTTGAAAGAAAATCAAATTAATTTTCTTAAAGAAGAAATAATATTTATTTAAGTTGAAGAACAAATTAAAAAACAAAAATACTTAATAAGTCAAATTGAAAATAAGTTCAAACTCACTGTATGTAGTGATATACCAAATGCCCAATTTAAAATTTAATATATTAAAGGTGATTATAATCATCTTCCTAATTTTTTAACTCGAGAGTTTTTATAGGGTACAAATGAGACGGAATAATCCCTCCTTTTTAGGGAGGGGAAGAGGAGGCCCAAGTTCAAGCTCCGGGCCATCAGGCCACAATAATAGTTTTGAAAGGAGTTATACTCCGTCTTAGCCCAATTCATTACGAACCATTACGAAGAAAAATAATTCTTCTAGCCCAACTCAGGACTTTTATAAAGGCATTAATAATCTAATTTCTTAGAAAAATAGTCCTGAACCTTTTACTTCTATAGTACAAAGAGAAATTAAATGGACAAAAAAGCCTATTTTAGATGTGGTTCTGTATCTAGAACCAGAAGACATTTCTTTAATGAATGATCCTGAGAAACTAAGGCAGAAATATCTACATGAAACATATTATCATACATTATCTCTGAAATCCATAGCATGGATGAAAACTCTTCTAATACAGAAGGGTATGGAAATTACTCATTTTTGGGCTAGCGAAAACCATACTGTTCCACCTAGCTTCAGTAAATGTATCATCTAAGAAGTTATACTTCCAAGAAATTGAGCTATATATATAAGAAAAATGGGTATGTTTGGTACAAAATCATTCAACTTATAAAACCAAAATATGTATGTATATATATAACTATATATATACAAAACCAAAGCGCGTATGTGTGTATATGATTGAGCTTAAAGTACTAACACACATAATATAAAAACCTAAACTAAATTACCCAAGCTTGATCTTGATCTTCAATAAGCTCTTCTTGGTAAACTTGCGGATGAAGCTAAGAAGTACTTTTAGACTTGAAATAATTTGCTTCAATCCACTATTTTCGCCAACCTCCATTTGATATGATCGTTATGGCACAGTACCATCCATCCTCCAACTCATTGTTTATCTAGAATACCTAATAAGAAAACATAAATACTAGACAAACAATATTAAGAATTGTTTATAATCATCAAAACAAGATTAGAAGATGTAGGCTCATAACATGAGACCTAACAATCTTCCCTTTTTTGATGATGACAAACCATCTATACAAAAAGTATATAAGATATACAATAAAATACAATACTCTTAAAATATACTCACAATCCACTTGTTTCTCTCCCTTTGGCAACATCAAAATGGGGAAAAATAAAAATAAGAGAGCGAAAGCCCCCTATCATAAAGCATAGGTGAGTAAAAAGAAAAAATATGGGGAAGGCTCCCCCTATCAAAAAACCATATAGAATATATGCAATAAAGAACATGGCAAACATATGTGAGCAAGCATAGATAAAAGTATGCTAAACACCACTCACATACAAGACCAAGTGAACACTCATATGTGTATCATTAATACAAAGTGTCACAAAGGTCTAAAACATAAAACCAAAACGATTTAAAAAAATTAAAAGGAAAATCAAACGTTTAAATGAAAAAAATTACAAATTATCCACCATAAAACATGATTGATTGAGAGCACAAATAGACATATAAAAGGTGTCTTAATATCCAATCATAAAACATTATTTGTATATAAACAAAAAGTAGATCATGAAATAACAAATGAAATTATGAACCTCATGAAGGTTCAAATAAAAGCCTCAAATGATACTAAAAAAAATTCAAAGTGTATATATTATATCATTTTCGACAAAAACAAGAGAGGTGAGCATAACAAGCTCTTGAAACAAGTTTCAACCTAGATAAAGATTTTAGCATCCGATAAACCTCCCGGGGGTTGCTCAAACATATAACCTCTCATATGCAAATACAAAACAAAGTATATATCTAAAAAGTGTTTGATCAATAAAATAAATTTTCTTTGTAAAACTTGATCAAACCATATAAGAAATACATTATAAACCACAAATAGGTGATCCGAAAGCTTAAACACATAAATATCATCATAAGAGTGTTTTATAATGATCCCATAAACACAAATACATTGTTCATACTAAAAAATTGAAAACAAGGCGTACTAACAAAAATGATGTTTTAGCATAGAAAAATCATCTTGATAAATTTGTATTAATTCATAAAAGATGAAAACATGAAAATCTATGAAAGTGAATCATGAAAAAATATGAATAATAACTTTTCAAATCAAATGCCAAGTATAAAATTATTTTTAATTTTGTTTATAAAACATAAATAGAAATCATCTTTAAGAACATGAAAAACTAAAATGCTAAAAAATTTGTTCTTAAAGATTAAATATGTTTTGGTACCCAAATACTCTTGGTACCGAAGAGACTAGGGATATGATCCCTATCATTAAAGCTCAAGGCCCTTAGGTTATGAACCCATTTGGGCGCATATGGTGCATGGACACGGTCAAAACAATACTCATATAAATGTTCTTTTCGATTGCAATAGGTATAATGTAAAGGTTGAAAAGATTTGTGTTGACCAATTGGTTGTGCACGAAAATCATTGGCAAAAATAGATTTTTCTTTAAAATTATTTTGCAAATGGGAAACCTTCTTCAAGTCAAAATAAAACCTGGTCAAATGACCAAAACGTCCACAAAACTCACACTTGTACACATGAGCATGTTTATGATGTGCAATCTGTGCATGTGCATGTGTATGAGATGAAGTGGCTTGATGAGATACACAAGGATCAATATATTTAGGCATTGTGGGTTTTTGTGCATCATAACAAAACTTAGCAATATGGCCTTTTCGGCTGCAAATAGAACACTTGTAAGTTTTGTTATACATGTGTGCATAGTGAATAGGTTTCTTAGAAACATTTTTGTGGGACTTTGCACACACGTCCATAAGCTTTTTATTGTTGGCAATGCATGTATTTAAAGTTGAATTTAAGGATGATATGCGTTTCTTTATTTGATTCAACTCATCATTTGAAATATGTGCATTGTCACAAGAAGTAGAGCAAACAAGATTATCTAATTTATTTTTATTAGCTTCTACTTTTAACATGGCACTATTCTTATCATGAGTCAAACTTGTAAGATCCAATCTTAATTTTTCATTGCATTCTTTAAGATTAATATTTTTATTTGCAATAAAATCAAACTTAGATGCAAGGGACTCATGATTGGATTTTAATTGAACATGCTTGCTTTTTAGATCTTTAAAATTATGTTTCAATTTATTATGGTTATGCAATAATTTTTCATATTCATGTGCGAGTTCATCAAATGTAAAATCATCATTGTTATCGGACTCGCATACCTCACTAGGGCTATCGCCTAGTGGTCGTATACATGAAGATGATGCTCCTTTTGAACTTGAAGCCGAATCCTTCAAATGTTGTCAGATTGCCTCCAAGTCCCCTTAATGTGCTTTTATTAATTTCCATAACATATAAGCACTATCAAATGAATCAAGTTTGTTAGTAAAAGATAAGCCAAAAGCATCAATTAGAAATCTTAACAAGGACTTGTTCATAGCAAACAATCTATTATCATTACTACTCCACTTGGATTTCTCCGTAGTGGGTACAATATAAGCGCATTCAATAATTTCTCATATATCGATATTAGTAGATCTAGCAAAAATGTTAAATCTAGCACACCATTGTTCATAGAGGAAATTACTGATTCTAGGAGCAATGTTAATAGCATAACCAAGACTAGGTGCACCGTGCATGTCCATGATATGTGCAAGCAAGAAACAAATAATATCAAAATAAGATTAGCAACAATAATAAGAATAAGGGATCTTTAACTCAAGGCGGTTAGACCTCAAATCAAGAGCACCAAGCTCTGATACCAATTGAAAGTACCCTAGAGGGGGGTGAATAGGGTTATTGCTAATCTTATTAGATATTAATGCCGATTAAAATTAATTAACAAATATATCCTAACAATATTGATATTCAATTGGATATATGCAAGGATATATGAACAAGAGTAAATAAACAAGTGATAGTGCGCAAATAACAAACACAAACACAAGATATGATCACGGAGTTCGGTCCCCACGATCTATGTCTCCGCTCCTCACCTCGAGGAGAACTCCACTACCACAATTGGGTTTTCTACGCTCACCCGAATAACGTTTACACCTCACACTATGGTTTTCTAGTTCACCGAAAACTTTACAATTCACACTCTTGCAAGCACACTTTACACCCTCTAAGTGTTGGTCTCTAGCCCATGTCTCCCTCAAGTGTTAGAAATTACAACCTACCTCTAGTATTACCACCTACCCTACTCCTCTTGGGACGACCCCGTCTCTCACCACACACTTCTCTTGGTGTACAAGTATATTACAAAGTGTATCTCACAATGAAGGCATAAATACAATGTTTGTTCTCTAATACAAGATGAGAACTAAGTGTAAGCTCACTCTCAAGGTTACACTCACCATAACCCCAAATGTACAATATGTGAAAATAGTTAAGCTCAATGGTTGTGTGTGCGAACAATAAGAAAATCAAATATAAACTCAATTAAATCTAGCAAATATGAATATAACAATTAAAGCATAAACAAGCTAGAGATATGAGTTTAGAAATACTTCTCTAATCACAAGAGAGAGGGATAGGAAGATTGAAAGCCCAAACTGAAATTGATCTCCTCTTCTTGTAAAAACAATCTTCACAAAACTAATTTTGTAAACAAACACTTAAAATAAACTAAAACTCTTTTTAAACTTATTTTAAAACTTTTCTTCTTGTTAGGTAGGAGAGGTAAATGCAATGAGGTATTTATAACAACCTAAGACATCAGTCAAAACCCTAAGGAAATGACCAAAAACCCACACAAAAATAGAATCTGGAAATAGTCGTTACTGTGCAACAGACACTTTATGGGTCGACTCATAAAAATCATGGATCGACTCATAACTTAGCCGTTATAGGCTAAAAACAACTTATGGGTCGACTCATAAAATTCATGAGTCGAATCATCATGCATGGGTCGACTCATGAAGTCATGGGTCGACTCATCAGAAACAAAACATACTTTCCAGCATAGTTTATGAGTCGACTTATGACAGGCATGAGTCGACTCAACCTGTCTAGGTTGACTCATGATGTTATGAGTTGACTCATCAGAAACAAAATGTAAACTACACAACAGATTATGAGTCGACTCAACACTGTTCATGAGTCGACTCAAGACATGCACACAGGCTATTTTAAACAGTACATGTCAACTTAAAATAGGGTTTAAAAATATCAAATAAATTCTAAAAATATAAAACTTTGGAAAATAATTGTAGACATGATAATAAACATGCTACAAAAACTGGTTTTTAAAAATCATCTCCCAAATGTGAAATCTCATCATTTTTCAAAATAGTCCAAAACATGAAAATGAAACATACTTATTTTGACATTTTGACTACACCATGTTTTAAAACTTCATAAACTGATTTCATAGACTTAATAAAAGATGTATGTTATGATTGTTAAGTCTATAAACTAATAAAACAATATTTTTACAAAATCATTCTTGTATAAACTTATAAAACCAAAACATGTATGTATATATATAACTATATATATACAAAATCAAAGCGTGTATGTGTGTATATGATTGAACTTAAAGTACAAACACATATAATATAAAAACCTAAACTAAATTACCCAAGCTTGATCTTGATCTTCAATAAGCTCTTCTTGGTAAACTTGCGGATGAAGCTAGGAACTGCTTTTAGACTTGAAAGAATTTGCTTCAATCCACTATATCCACCAACCTCCATTTGATATGATCGTTATGACGCAATATCATCCATCCTCCAACTCATTATTTATCTAGAATACCTAATAAGAAAACATAAATACTAGACAAACAATATTAGGAATTGTATGTAATCATCAAAATAAGATTAAAAGATGTAGGCTCCTAATATGAGACCTAACAAATACTCCTTGTTTAATTCGTGTTGAACCAATTAAAGAAATGGCTAATCAATCAGCTCTCTAAGATATGTGTTATCCCACTAGAAATGCAATCCTTTCTTGCATTAGGCTCCCCGAAGCAAATGGAGCAAATTTTAAGCTTCGACCGCACTACATAAACATGCTTCCCAAATTTCTTAGAAATGAAATTGAAGATGCTTATATTTTTATCTCGAAATTTGAGGAAGTACGTATTATGATTAAAATGAGAGAATTAACTAAAGATGCAATCAAACTCAGGTTTATTCTATTTGCTCTCAAGGACAAGGCAAAAAAATGGTTGTATAGTTTGCCCACAAATTCCATCTCAAGTTGGGATGAATTTGTCACCATTTTTCTCAAAAAAAATTCCAATTCATAAAACAGTAAAGCTTAGAAACAACATTCAAAACTTTAAAATTGTCTAGGGAGAGCCATTCTGGAAGTACTTTGATAGGTTTAAGGATCTTCTCATCCAATGTCCTCACCACGGACTCGAGAAATGGCGATTATGCTAAATAACCTATGAAGGATTAGACTATTCTTCAAAGACTTCCTTAGAATCCATGTGCCAAGGAGATTTCATGAAAAAGAACGCCGATGAAGCTTAGGAATTTCTAGAGAGTCTGTCCAAAAAAACCATCTAGTGGGAACACTATGATGACAAAGTTACATCAGTTCCCCAACCTAAGTCTAGTGATCTTTCCTTAGAATCGAATATTGCCTCTGAAGTAAAGATAGCGATAATTTTGCGAAGGTTAGAAGCCTTAGAAATTAAGGAATGAGCTCCAGCTCAAATTAATCAAGTTGCTACCCCAGGTTGTCATAACTGTCAGTTTCCTGCCCACGTTTCAGAGGAATACCCTCTCCTAGGAAACCCCCATTCATTAGAACAGATAAACGCTGCATTCTAACATCCTAGAAATGATCAATTTTCTCCAACCTACAATCCAGGTTGGAGAAATCATCTCATTTTTGCATGGAATTAAGGAAATCCCTTCGGAAATCAAACTTTCATTCCCGCTTCAAACCAACAATTCCCTAGGGAAAACACAGTTCCGTTCAACTCATCAAACAATTTTTAATAAGCTAACCTACCTTTTCCAACCTAACATCCTCATCCTCATCAGCCAGTGAATCCTTCAAATTCTGATCATGACATATGTCTAAGTGTCTTAGAAAAGGGTTTAGAGGCTATGATCAAAGCCTCTACACAAACCACCAACATGTTAACCCAGTCATCCACCACTCTAAATTCCTTCATGCAAATAACCGGCCAAGTGCTCAACTCGAACACTCAAGCCATAACCCGGTTAGAAACCCAATTTGGGCAACTAGCCATTGCCGTAAGCGAGAGAGAGAAATGAAAATTTCCAAGTCAACTGTTTGCGTCGAAATTTGATGTATTCATTACAGTATTCATTACAACTTCAGTCGTTACAATGAAAATAAAAAATTAGTCTTTTTATAAGACTCTTACACAATAAAAACAAAAATTACAACTCTCGTCAAAACAAACACAGGGAGATCGTTTATCGATCTTCTGCTTGTGCGGGATCTTTGCCTATGCCGGGGATTTTGATATACGTGGACCACCTTAGATCTGAATCAGGTTGATGGAAAATTAGACAGAGTTTCGTCTTCACCGAGGTAGTATTTGATTGAAGCGCTGAAATCGACCAAGTAAAATCAGTAGCTCTTCTCGAGATTAAGACAAAGCCTAATCTCAAGGAACGGACGTACGGGCTTCAGATCCTTTGAATAGCTCCTTCTTTATGTTGGAGTTTACCGGGATCTCGCTAACCCTCGCTGAAATTCGTGACTCTTAGCTCTGGAGTTCGACAGCACCTCCTCGTCTTGATAATAATTCCGCCCCCCGCTGAAAGGAGGCCCTAGGCTTGTATTTATAGGGCTCCGGATGCGGGTATGTGGATGAGAATAAGTGATTTGGTCTTATCTTTAGTCAATAACGGCCTAATCACATTTATAGATGATATCAAGTCAGTTGGGAACCCTTGGAATAGATAAATCCTGAGAAAACCATACAAAACCATCGAAAAAACGCATTTTCGGGTCAAAACAGCGCGGCGGGTGCTGCTGACCCGCGGGGGGCGCGGGTAGGCACGGTCTGACCCACGTGTGCACGGGTCGAACGCGGCCGACCCGCGCGGCCGCGGGTCGGCCACGTCCGACCCGCACGGCCGCGGGTAGTTCGGCTCTTTTACTGAACTGTTTGGTGTTTTCCGACTATTCCGGGACTTGTATTTTCCACCGTTTTACGTGTTTGACCATCTTGTTTACTTGTACGATTTGCTAACTTGCTTCATGTACTCGTTAGCTTCTTTACAGCACTTGGAACTAACCGATAAGCGCAAGTTGACTGACGAGTACGAACTGATTGACGCGTGCGTGTTGACCAACATTAGCGAACTGATTGACGCGCGCGTGTTGACCGACGCACGCAAGCTGATTGACGAGCACACGCTGACCGACGCGCACGAACTGATTGACGTGCACGTGTTGACCGACGTGCGCGAACTGATTGACGTGCGCCTTTTGACCGACGTGCGCGAGCCACTTGGTTCGTCGTTTCGCTTCTTGCGCTTGTCGATGACAGATAATCCTCTTAGACTTGGATAACGACGTTCGTTGTCTTCTCTCCATCTTAAGGTGTGTGTACAAGCTGTGTACACACACCTATAGGTATTTTTAGACACCTACAGATACCCCCTCTAAAGCATTTCAAACTCATTTTTTTATAGAAGAGTCTGGAAGGCTTTGGATAAGATAGGCCTTTTCCTCAATTTCGTAGACGGACCTGTGAACTGCTTCAATTCTTGACTTCTTCAGCCTTCAGTCTATTCAATGTTTTGTCGAATAGATAAAGTTCTTCTGGCGCTGCGTTTATCGTCTGACCGTTATCGAAATATTGAATTGAAGTTGGTGTGTAAGTTTCCAAAATTAGTTCGTGTCATTGAGTTGACTTTGAACTGATCATCTTCGTCAGAAATTCATATCTGAATCTGATTGAACTCCCTGAAATCATCATTTGCCTTATTTTGGCAAGATTGCTGATGCGTTGACCGGCATCGATCTTTACTGTAATGAGTTGATCGGCGTTAACATAGTTTATACTCGTACGTTTACTGGAGTCTACATAGTTTAATCTCTTAAGACATTGGAGCGTGGTGGTCCCAAATTCTGGGCTGTAGGACTAACTATTAAAGTTGTTTCGTCTGCAGATATGGATCTTATCCCGAAGTCATTGGATGCTCAAGTCACGAGACCAACTAATGAAGTTGATGCGTCAATGCCCCGTATTTATAGAATTTTTGGCAAATTCTCAGCCATCAACGGGTTTGATTAGCCTTTACCGACCATCGTTTGAGTCGGGCTAACATGCAGATTGTTTAAATCCGTTCTGCACATAGCGTTGTGCTAAAAGAGTTAACTCTTTTAGTACTACGATATTGAATACGTAGACTTCGTCTTTCTTCTGTGAAAAGACTAAACAGCGACGTGTATCAGACATAGACTTAGGATTTTTAGCAAATCCTCAGCCTTCAACGGATTTGATATGCCTTTACCGATTACCGTTTGAATCGGGCTTGCATACGGATTGTTTAAGTCCGTTCCGCATGTGACGTTGTGCTAAGAGAGTTAACTCTCTTAGTGCTACGATATTGAATACGTAGACTTCGTCTTTCTTACGGGAATAGACTACCCGGCAACGCGTGTTAGGCGCTAACTTATCCTTACTTAGGATTCGGGATAAACTACCCCAGACTTGATTCTGGTGTCTTTTTCAATTGGTGAAAGACCAAATCGGCAACGCGTATTAGGCGTTGACTTATCCTTACTTAGGCTTCGGGATAAAATTTCTCGTGCGTGTGAAGCACGGATTTTAGCGTTATGAATAACAACATGCCACAATGTCGAATATGTGATCTTTTGTTTTTTTACGGTTAGGAACTAACCGACAACGCGTGTTAGACTTTGACTTATCCTTGCTAAGGATTCGGGATAAAATTCGCCATGCATAAAAGGCATGGATTTTTGTTGCTACAATACTGAATACGTAGATTCAGTCGTTTTTATAAGAACGAACCACCCAGCAGCGCAGGTTAAGCGCTGACTTATCCCTACTTAGGTTTTTGGATAAAATGCCCCAGACTGGATTCTGATGTCTTCTTCAATCGGTGAAAGACTAAACTGGCAATGCGTGTTAGGCGTAGACTTATCTCTATTTAGGAGTCAAGATAAAGTTCTCCGCACGTGTAAAACGTGGATTTTAGCGTTATTAATAACGACCCGCCATAATGTCGAATATGTAGGCTTTTGTCCTTTTTTACGGTCAAAGACTAACCGGCAATATGTGTTAGGCGTAGGCTTATCCCTACTTAGGTTCCAGGATAAAATTCCTCGCGCGTGTAAGGCGCGGATTTTGAAGTTATAATATTAAAATATTGTGTCTTCTCTTGGGGCAAAGACGAACCTAAAATGGGAGAGGATGAATTTTATATTCTATCTCCTGAAACCGAAGAGGAAGAATTTTATATTCTATCTTCAGTGCAGAAGAAACTCAATGTGGGATCTCCACTTTGAGAATCTAAAGAGTGAAACTAGGAGTGGGATCTCCATTCCGAGAATTAAAAAGATTCGGATAATCCTAACTGTCGGAATGTTTGATTACCGAAGTAAAGGTGAATTTCTCATTTATCGAGAGTGAATTATGATTTTGACCCTAACTGTAGGAAGGTTTGACTAAGCGGAAGTTTGAGGTGATCCTAACTGTAGGAAGGTTTGATCACTCGATTTAAAAGTGGACCTCTCGTTTATTAGAGGAATCGAAAGGAGATTTTGGCTATGGTCCTAACTGTAGGAAGGTTTGACCGAGTGAGAGTTTTGAGATGATTCTAACTGTAGGAAAGTTTGATCGCTCAATTTGTTGACCTCTCGTTCATTAGAGGAATCAAGAGGGGATTTTGGTTGTGGTCCTAACTGTAAGAAGGTTTGACCAGGTAAACAGTGGGAGTGGGAGTACAAATCACAGAGGGAGTGTTGACTTGTACCGATTACTCAATGGGGATTCTTGGTGTCAAGTGATAAGAACTTAACACGAAGGGGTTTGACAATTCGTCAAGGATTAAGACATTAAAATTCCGAGTACCGTGTCCGGACTCTAACAATGAGGATGTTGAGTGCACAGATACATCAAAAGTTTAAATGGATTTAACCGAAAGGAATTTTGGTGGTCTCACCGTCAATTAGTCTGATCGGTGGGGGATTTTTGGTGGAAGACTATGAGTTGTCAATAAAAGAGTGTTCAGAAATCACAGTGGGGGTTTAGTGTTTATCACTTTGTTTGTAATGATTGGGCTATCTCTAAGAAAATTATATGTAGCATTCTTCCGGGAACTTCCCGTTACATGAATCATCCACCTCCAACTTCCATTATGGAACTGAGTCTGACTTTGTACTCAGTTACATGACTGGGTTATCCTTAAGAATATTACGTATAAAAATTCTCCAGGAGCTTTCCGTCAACGGTAGGAAACAGTTTAGACTCATATACCTATTGGAGTATCAAGGAACAGTTTAACCTTATATACCGGTTGGAGGGTCGAGAAGCAGTTTATACTCGTATACTCTTTGGAGTGTCAGAACGAGCAGTTTATACTCTTATACGTGTTGGAGTAGCGAAAGGAGCAGTTTATACTCTTATACTTGTGGGAGTATTGAGAAGCAGTTTATACTTGTATACTCTTCGGAGTGTCGCCCTCTCATTGGGCTTAGCTTAGTATTATGACACCAGCTTCAACCAAGGTTTGGATGCTATTCTTGAGAGCAAAGCAATCCTTAGTGGGATGAAGGACCCTCCTGTGATACGCACAGTACTTTGGATCCATAGTGTTTTCAGCTTCCTCCTGATTTGCGATAGGTGGAAGCTTGATCTTGTTGTTTTCAAGGAGAGATTCGAAAATGGCTGGAACGTCTTCGTCCTTGAAAGAGTACTCTTTTTGGAGTCTCGAATTCGAAGTCTTTTACTGTATCCGGGATTATTATTGTGACGTTTGATTAGCATCAACAGCTGCTACAGGTGCCTTCCCCTTGCCACGGGAGACGAAGCTTGAATTCGGAGGATTAGCCATCGGTTGGCTTCTCTCGGCCTGTTTCCTTCTGAGGAAGCATTCGTCCTGCTCTCCGTGCATCTTCAGCTCTTTCCAGGTATTGGATGGTGCTATTCCCATGACTTCTAACACGTCCAAAGAGAGGTTGTTGTGACAGGTTTGGAGGATGAAGTCCTCTATGATCGGATCTCGGCAGTTCATCGTCTTATTCCGAAAGCGCTTAACGAATCCGTCGACCGTCTCATCGTCTTTTTGCTTCTCATTGAAGAGTGTCCTGATCGACACCTCGGCATCATCATTAAAGAAGTGAGCGAGGAACAGGTTCTCTAGGTCGTCCCAGCTGTTGACGCTTTTAGACTTGAGACGGCGGTACCAATCGAAGGCGGGCCCGCGAAGGGTGCTAACAAATGACCGAACCATCAAAGCTTCATTACCGGAGATCATACCCAAGTGGGATTTGAAATAGATCAGATGTTGTGTGGGTGAACCCTTCCCATCAAACAGCGTGAAGTTTATCAGGTTGAACTTCGCCGGATACGGGATCAAATCCCACTCTCTCGGGTAAGGATACGGAATTCCAATCTTCTTTACCTCTCGATCAGACATCAGAGCGTTAACTTTTCTCTCGAGGTCCTTCATCTTTTCGTCCTCGTCTGTATCATACTTCGGACGATTTGTGAGGAGAACAACGGGGTCACCCCCAGTGTTGTCATTATTGGCGGGACCACCCCCGGTGTTGTTGTTTTCAGTAGGGCTACCCCCAGCGTTCTGGTCGACGGGAGGGTTCTCAGCATTGAGACGTTCATCCACATCTGAATTGCTACCTGCTTGGTCAGCAAAGTTGCGACGGCTGGATTCACCGAACTGATTGGACAGAGCCTGAATTTGTTGGTCATGCTCTTCCCTCATTTGTAGTATAGCCATTTCTATTTCAATCTTGAATGCCTCTTTCTGCTTGGTTAGAGCATCCTCGAGAGTTTTAGCGATTTGCTCGGTGTTGATCATGAATGCCTCGTGGGATTGTCCTGGGCCGGACACCGTTTTGTCAGAAGCGATTGCAGAGTTGGCATCTGATGCTTCGTCATTCAATGATAATCTCCTTTGTATTCTCTGATAATCTTTTTGTCTAATAGTTCCCGATCACAACCGGGTTAGACGATGCGATATAAGCGGGTCAGAGCTAGAAGGTCGAATTAACTTTCCCTTATCAGCCATATTTATTATGACTTCCAAAAATTCATCACCTTGAACGGCCAATTGTTTCTTACGGAAACGTCTTGGCTTGGACTTAGTTGCTCCGTTAGAGATCCTCTCAAATACCGAGACCCTCTGCGGAGCGGTCTTCGGGCAGCTACATTCTGATACTACTGCTCTAATAATCTTAGCACAATGAGAATCCATTTCTCGGGTACTTTTTTCTGAGACTTGTTTGTACCCCCAGCTTGATAGTACAACTCGTCGGTCTAATGACCGGAGCAATCTATCATGTGTTGGTACGACTTCCCAGGTATAACGTTGTCATCGTCAGACGAATACGTTTCTTTCTGGGGATTTGCCACCTTGTTGGTGTTCTCAAGAGTCACGCGTTTAGAGTCATGTATTTGTAAGCGTGAACTCTTGACGGGCTCTTGGACTTTAATTCGCCGTCTGAGGCGGTCAATTATAGGAGTTTTTCTTGTGCGACCCCCAACTCGAGTAATTGCTCGGGATTCGGTCACCCGACCCAAGCTTTCTTTGACCGGGGCTTTACCTCGACATGCGTGTGAATGACCAAGATGATCCGTGATCTTAAATCGGGACAAATCCACACTGTCACGGTGCTCCACCGGAGGTGCGAAACTCGAAGGGATCGACGAAACAGGTGCAGAACGTCTTCCGTCTTGACCCTAGTGCGGGTCAGATTTGAGTGACCCGCGGGTTAGAGGGTCGGATCCGGGTGACCCGCGAGCAGGAGGGTCGGATCTGGGTGACCCATGAGCAAGAGGGTCAGATCTTGGTGACCCGTAGGCTGGAGGGTCAGATCTGGGAGACCCGCGAGCCGGAGGGTCAGATCTGGGTGTCCCACGAGCTAGAGGGTCAGATCTGGGAGACTCGCGAGCCGGAGGGTCAGATATGGGTGTCCCATGAGCTAGAGGGTCGGATCTGGGTGACCCGCGAGCTGGAGAGTCGGATCTGGGTGACCCGCAAGCTGGAGGGTCGGATCTGGGTGACCCACAGGCTGGAGGGTCAAATCTGGGTGACCCACGCTTTTCGATCTTTTCGGCTACCTTCTTGGACTTTGGCCTCCAAGTCTGATGCAGTCTTGGTTGTTTCTTGGCTATGTCCTTCTGCATCTTTTGTGCCTTTTTCACAAGAATTCGCGCATGCGCAAGCAGCACGCGGCGCCTCTAGATTCGCTCCTCAAGAGTTTAACGGATCCTTTTGACTTGGATCCATTCACTTGTTGATGATATGGAGGAGGAGAGGTTGTTCGCTCGTTGTTGTGGCAGTTGGTGCCTTCTAGTCTTTAGATCCGCTTCGTAGCGAATCCCGTCAACTTGCTCCAAAACTTTAGCAAATTGGCGCGCGAGTCGTTGGCATTGCGTTTGGCATACCCTCTTCGATAGGATTGGTGCGCCTTCAGTACTCAACTCCTTGATTGAGGATGAGTTCAGATCTGTAACTCCGACTTCATTAGAGGTTGGAGGGGCATTGCGAGGTGCAGCTACCGCAACAACGGGGGCGTTGATCTTCCTGCGTTTGCGAGTGGAGGAGGATCTGGAGGAGGAGGATGATAGATACTCCTCGTACTTCTGTTGGTCGAACTCGTACTCGACCTTTTCTTTAATGGGGATCTGGATCCGTGGTTGCGACACGACAGCTTCAGCAGCGAAGTTGTTGGCTCCCACTGTGGTCGCCAGCGTGTTTGGGTCAAAAGTCGTTGTTTTCATTATCATTGAATCTATTACAACTTCAGTCGTTACAATAAATCCAAAATAAAAGAAAAAGTCGATCTTTTTATAAGATCTCCTTTATACAATGAAAATACAAAAGATTACAATTCTTGTCAAATAGCACAAATGACGTTTATCACCCGCTGTTTTGCGTGGGATCTTTGCCTATGCCGGGGATTTTGATATCCGTGGACCGCCTTAGATCTGGATCCGGTTGATGGAAAATTGGACAGAGTTTCACCTTCACCGAGGGAGTATTTGATTGAAGTACTAAAATTGACTAAGCGAAATCAGTAGCTCTTCTCGAGATTAAGACAAAGCCTAATCTCAAGGAACGGACGTACGGGCTTCAGATCCTTCGAATAGCTCCTTCTTTATGCTGGAGTTCATTGGGATCTCGCTAACCCTTGCTAAAATTCGTGACTCTTGGCTCTGGAGTTTGACAGCACCTCCTCGTCTTGATAATAATTCCACCCCCAGCTGAAAGGAGGCCCTATGCTTGTATTTATAGGGCTCCGGATGCGGGTATGTGGATGAAAATGAGTGATTTGGCCTTATCTTCAGTCAATAACGGCCTAACCACATTTGTAGATGATATCAAGTCAGTTGAGAACCCCTGGAACAGATAAATCCTGAGAAAACCACACAAAACCGTCAAAAAACACATTTTCGGGTCAAAACAGCGCGACCGGCGCTGCTAACCTGCGGGGGGCGCGGGTCGGCACGGTCTGACCCGCGTGTGCCCGGGTCGAACGCGGCCGACCCGCGCGGCCATGGGTCGACAGCGGCCGACCCGCGTGGCCGCAGGTCGGCAGCGGCCGACCCGCGCTACCACAGGTCGGCACGGTTCAACTCGCATGGGTGCGGGTAGTTCGGCTCTTTTGCTGAACTGTTTGGTGTTTTCCGACTTTTCCAGGACTTGTATCTTCTACTGTTTTACGTGTTTGACCGTCTTGTTTACTTGTACGATTTGCTAACTTGCTTCATGCGCTCGTTAGCTTCTTTACGGCAATTGAAAGTAACCGATAAGCGCAAGTTGATTGACAAGTACGAACTGATTGACACGCGCGTGTTGACTGACATGCGCGAACTAATTGACGTGTGCGTGTTGACCGATGTGCATGAGCTGATTGACGAGCGCGTGCTAACCGACACGCACGAACTGATTGACGCGCACGTGTTGACCGACGTGCGTGAACTAATTGACGTGCGCGTGTTGACCGACGCACACGAACTGATTGACGCACACGTGTTGACCGACGTGTGCGAACTGATTGACGTGCGCGTGTTGACCGACGCGCACGAGCCACTTGGTTTGTCGTTTCGCTTCTTATGCTTGTTGACGACAGATAATCCTCTTAGACTCGGATAACGACGTTCGTTGTCTTCTCTCCGTCTCGAGCTGTGTACGGACACCTATAGGTATTTTTAGACACCTACATCAACCTGTTGCTAACCCTAAAGACAAAGAGCACCAAACTCTGATACCAAATGAAAGTACCCTAGAGGAGGGGTGAATAGGGTAATTGCTAATCTAATCCGATATTGATGCCAAATTAAAACTTATTAACTAATATACTAGCAATGATGATATAACAATAATATAAGCAAGGATATATAATGAACCAATAAGTGATATAAACAACAATCACAAAATCAAAAGAGAAATGTGGACAAATGACAAACGTAAACACAAGGATATGATCACGGAGTTTGGTCAACCCTCGACCTAGGTCTCCGCTCCTCACCTCGAGGAGATTCTCTGCTATCTTAAATAACTACACAATCGGTTTTCAAAGATTATCGAAAACTTTTACAATACACACGTTGTCAATCCCATAATACGCTCCTCTAAGTGTTGGCCTACCCGTGTCACCTTCCTCAAATGCTTGGAATTAGTACCTCTCCTTAGGCTTTTACAACCAAGTCACTAATTTTGGAATTGGCCCGGTCTCTTCCAACCACTTCTCTAAGTGTCCTTGTGTATTACAACATGTTTCACAACGCTAAGTGCAAACAAAAGATTTGTTCTCTAACAAGGATGAGAATGAAGTTTAAGCTCACTCAATGATACAACCCCACAACCCAAATATACAATATGTGAAGTACTAAAACTCAAGTGGTTGTGTGTAATCAATGAATAAAATAAAATTTAAACTCAATTAAATCTAGCACCTATAAATGAGAATCAAAATGAAGATAAGCTAGATAATGAGTTTACAAAAACTTCTCTAAATAAAGAGAGATTGAAGATTTGAGGTTAAACTCCTCCAGGATGAAATTGAGATCTTTCTCTTTGTGAAACTTTCTTTACACAAACAAAACACACTTTTGATCTTTAAAAATGTGAAACAAACTGCTCAAAACTATCTTAAAAACCCGTAAGAGAAACCAAGGCTTGAGGACTATTTATAGCCTAAAAAACAAAGCAAAACAGAAAACTAGCCGTTATCGGCCGACTGATAAAATGAATCAGTCGACTGATAGATTGTAAAATAGCAAACTGGAAAAACTACACTGATCGGTTGACTGATATTTCATATCGGTTGACTGATGAGATGTCATCGGTCGACTAATTTGTATAATCAGTCAACTGATGAGCCTGTAAAATCAGTGCTGAAAATCTAGTTTTGTAAAATCAATTAAAAATAACAAATCAACTCCAAAAATAGTAAAACTTGGGGAAATATTTATATACATGAAAATAAATATGTTTAAGAAGAAATTTTTGAAATATCTTTTCCCGATTGTAAAAACTTACTATTTTGCAAAAACATTCAAGATACGAGTTCGTTAAATACTTGATTTTGATGAAATCATTCCAAACAAGTTTTAAAACACTTTTCAACATATTAATAGACTTGAGAAAATATATAAAATAGTATCATTAAGTCTATAATCTAAAAATGGCGATAAATCAAAAACAAATATGTGTGTATAGTTTGAGCTTTAAATATAACACATAAAGTAAAGCCTAAACTACAAAACTATATACCCAAGCAATTTGATCTTCAATATGGCTTGATCTTGGTAGCGGATGAAATGATAATGTCACACCCCGCTTCCCAAAATACCCGGAAATCGGAACGTGAACAAGCCCGCGACGTATTAGATCAAAGAGAATAAAAATAAAAATAAACATTTCTCCTCAACCTAATACGCTAAGCGTCAAGAAATAAATACAATACGAAGTCACAGGTCACTGATCACAAATAGCGAGAATATAATGAACAACACAGAATAAAATAATACATAACACAAATGAATATCATCCAAAACATAAAGTTTGGGTCAACATGCCCTTATACATAATTGAACAAATGAATACTGAAGAAATATGAAATACATTGTTCAACAGAAATAGAAGGGAAAAGACTACAAAAACAACTAGGATCATCAATTAAGACGAGATACTAAACTTCGGCATATTATTCAACTCTATCTGCATGGTACTCCTGCTGAGATTCATCCGGCTCCTGGCAATCTCCCAGCTGAAACTTTTTTTCCTCTAAGTCTGACGTACACTAGAGAAAACAGGTGTGCATCGATGTGCATGGCACACGGCAAGACCCCACAAAAGAAAAGAACGAATGAAAACTCAATGCGAAAAATGATACAACAACATAAATGACAAAGAAATGTGTAACTAGAAATCCAACAAAATCAACCAACAAGTAACAAGTCAATCATGCAGCAAGCAAGCAGAATAGTCATCCAAGTAACAGGGTCATACAACTAGATGGAATTAATACTTAAAAATCTATAACAAGAGACGTAGTACGTCGAGTGAAATAATCCAAATAAGAAAACCCTCATGTATATACCATATGTCTCAAATTGTAGATAATTAAATATTAATCCCGATCTATGTATGAAAAGAAACACAACTGGCCTACATCTCACAGGAATTCATACTTAGCCAAGAAACAAGGTCATGTAACTAGCCATCCCAGAACTCACTGGTCCACATCTCATATAAAGTTAACATTCATATCACCGGATAACTGACTATTTACAAATTCTCTATGCGCATCCAATACCGCTACATGAATCGATCAGAGGACTACACGCAATCCGATCTCAGCCTGGTTCGAACTTAGGCAAAACTCAAGTGATGAAACAGGTCACTGACTAAAGTGACTACATGAATTCACTTTAACCCAACAACCAACTCCAGTGACTACACAAATTCACTGGTGTGAGCTAGAAGATACATCAATAGTGTGACGCCCCTGGGTTCACGCAAGGTTGCAGTCCAAGGTGAAACCAGAAATATCAAACTTGACATGCACCACACCATGCAATAACATGTTTCACCATCATAAGTATTATCTCTCTAGTGGAATCAACTACAGGTGTAGGTACAAAGCAAGTAAAAGATTATACAACAGATAAATGATGAAATGAAGTATCGATCTCCTGTGAGGTGGCGGCTTCTACTACCTCTCGAACTGAATAGAACTTCCTCGAGACGAGGTATCGACGAAGATTAAGGCGAAGCCCTGCTAGGAACATCTGAGCCTAACGCTCTCCTGTCTGCCACATCCCTGTGAAATGCAGTAACTCCATGTACTTGCTCTCAAACTCTACAACTGACATGTCCCTCTGAGTCAAACGGGATAACTCAAGTTCCTTCCCAGTCCGTGCTGCAAAAGAAACATACTGTGCATCAAAGAAGTAAACGAAATCCTCCCAAGCGAGGGTCATCTGGTGCTCTGGAGTGAACTGGAGCCTATACCATCTCCTAGCGTCTCCCTTCAGACTGAAGAACATCAATCTCTGCTTCTGGACTGAATCCACATTAAGTATATTGAGGATGTTACTCACATCCTCCTTCCACTTATGGGCTGCAAGAGGATCTGCTGATCCCTGGAACTCTGGTGCTCTCATCTTCTGGTACCTCTCTACCAAGCGGAGCCAAGCCTCCTGCTCTATGGTTCTATCTGGTACTGCCAGTGGAATAGCTGCAGGTGTTGGTGGAAAACCTGTGGGTGCTACCTCTGGGTTTCTCTTTATGATCAGGATAGCTGGTATTCCTTATGGTGGAACTACTGGAGGTGGTGGTGGTGTCGATGGCGCGATATGACTCGCCACAAGGTCCTCCATTGCTGCCATCCTAGCTACGATGGGAGCCATGAGATCAATAAGGTACTGAGGAGCCTGCTGTGGCTTAGGTGGTGCCTGCTCCTGCTCGGATAGAGCCTGCTGTGGCTCAGGTGGAGCCTACTGGGGCTCTGCCTGAGCGGCTCTGCGAGTGCGGGGTCTGCCACGTCCTGCCATTTCTCTGATCATAAGAAAATAAAAGTTCATGAGTCAAAGTAGACATATATACATACATAATGTATCACAATACGATTTTCACAGCATATAGTATTCACGCATATACTCTAAACAAAAATAGTTTTCATAAAAAAATTCTCAAAATTTTGAGATATACGCATATACCGTCCTCACTCATACTAGGAAATCCTTGGCGGACTCTATACATGAATCCTAAGAAACTCTAACCAAGCTCCACGACTCGACACAGGATGATCCTAAGGATACTGGAACTAGAGCTCTGATACCAACTGTGACGCCCCTGGGTTCACGCAAGGTTGCAGTCCAAGGTGAAACTAAAAATATCAAACCTGTCATGCACCACACCGTACAATAACATGTTTCACCATCATAATTACTATCTCTCTAGTGGAATCAACTACAGGTGTAGGTACAAAGCAAGTAAAAGATTATACAATAGATAAATGATGAAATGATAGAACTCAAATTTATACATCTCACCAATCAAACAAGCTAGAATACATAGTCAATGTCGGAAATAAATGATAACGATCTGGAGATCTCAACATGTCTCAAGTACACAATGTCTGTAAAGAAGTAAATAAGGCATACGGCCTTTACAACTCTAGAATAAACTCTTATGTCTAGATAAAATAGTCTATAGTGGAGCTCCAACAATACAATTATATCTATGAAAGAAAAATAGGCGCTAATGAGTATCGTCCTCAACCTGCGACTCTCCGAGCTCCGGGCTCGTTACCTCAAAGGGGGAGGGACAACGAGTGTCAAAGCGCTAGCGAGCAACATCATAACCAACCCTAAGGGAAAGGGCTCGTTGTATAAGAAAATACAGATTTATACAAGTTTGCGGGAAAAATTGTTGTTTTCATTGAAGTCATTGTTTTCTCGAGCAACTGTTTATCGGTTACAAAAGATCCGGTCTTTTTATAAGATCCAGTTACAACAAAATCAAAGAAAAATCAAAAGATTACAACTTTCCTTTTTTGTGGAACAAATCGCAAGATCATGTTTTGCGGTCTCTTGCTTGTGTGGGTTCTTCGCCTGCGCCGGGGTTAATCCGTGAACCACCGCGTGATCTAGATCCGGTCAGATCTACACGGTATGATGGGTGTTATTTCACGAAGGAAATAACAGCCGAGGGTATTATTTCACCAAGGAAATAATGGCCTCAAGTAATCGAAATCGACCAAGCGAAATCGATACTCTTCTCCGGATCAAAAAACCAAGTTTTGATCCGGAGGGTAATCGCGTAGATCTGAGATCTGATCTCTCTCAAACTCCCGCCTTGTTTGGTGTGGATGATCGCCAAGAATCAGATCTGAAAGTTCAAGTCTTCAAAGCTTCAAAACTCCAAGGTTTATATCTCAATCCAGCAGAGCTTCGCCTCCAAAGTCCCTCTCTTTAGCCTTCAACCTCTCAAAAGTCCAACCTCCCAAACAATGAACCACCAAGCCTATTTATAGGCACTCAAAACAAGATCTGGGCTCAGATCTGGGCCCAGATCTGGGCTTGGCCCAGGTGGCTCGGCCACCTTGGTGGCTCGGCCACCTTGGTGGCTCGGCCACCTCCACCGAGCCACCAAAAGGTGGCTCGGCCGGCCACCTTGGTGGCTCGCCGAGCCACCTTGGTGGCTTGCCGAGTCCTCCAAGTGTTGGTTGTTTCGTCGTTTTCCGATTTCACGGTTTATCTGAACTCTGATTTGTTGATCTGGACTCTGATTTGGCAGTCCGGATCCTGATTTGGCAGTAAATACGCTTCGGTGTTCGAGTTCATTAATCTCGTCGCTTTGTCGCGTCTTACTTAGCCTCGATATTGTGGTTTAACGATCATGCTTGGATTCATCGCCCGATGGTTCGTTGGTTTGTCGAATCATCGTGTCGAGCTGTGTTAAGGGACCTATAAGCAGTTTTATACGCCTACAGATACCCCCTCCAAAGTGTTTCAGCCTCATTCTTTTTATAGAAGAGTCTAGAATACTTTGGATATGATTGTCCCAACCTTCATTCGGTGTAACGGGACCTTGGAATAGCTTCTATTCTTGATTCTTTTAATCTTCAATCTATTCGATGCTTTGACGAATAGCTGAAGTTCTTACGGCACTGCATTTATCGTCTGGCCGTCATCAGAGTCTCGAATCTAAAACTGACGAATTGAGTTTGGCTCGTGTCGTTGAGTTGACTTAGAATTGACTATCCCTGTCACGTCGTGCTGAATTAGGGTTCCAGACTACCGTACATTGACTTTTGTTACAACGCGTTGACCGACGTTGACCTAGGGTTACGCATTGACCGGCGTTGACCCTAGGGTTTTGAACGTCGTACGTTGACTTTTTGATCGCAACGCATTAACCGGCATTGACCTAGGGTTACGCGTTGACCGGTGTTGACCCTAGGGTTTCGGATCGCCATTAACACAGTTTATACTCGTGCATTTGCTGGAGTATACACAGTTTAAGCTCTTAAGGTATTGGAGCGTGGCGGTCTTAAATTTTGGGGCTGCAGGACCAACCATTATAGTTGTTTCGTCTGCATATATGGATCTTATCCCGAAGTTGTTGGACGCCCAAGTCATGAGACCAACTCATAAAGTTGATGCGTCAATGACTCGTATTTATAGAATTTTTTTGGCAAATTCTCAGCCATCAACGGGTTTGATGAGCCTTTACCGACTACCGTTTGAGTCGGGCTAGCATGCGGATTGTTTAAGTCCGTTCCGCATGTAACGTTAAGCTAAAAGAGTTAACCCTTTTAGTGCTAGGATATTGAATACGTAGACTTCGTCTTTCTCCTGTGAAAAGACTAAACAACAACGTGTATGAGACGTTGACTTAGGATTTTTGGCAAATCCTCAGCCTTCAACGAATTTGATTAGCCTTTACCGACTACCGTTTGAGTCAGGCTAGCATGCGGATTGTCTAAATCCGTTCCGCATGTGACGTTGTGCTAATGGAATGAACTCCCTTAGACTTGCTACTACGACTTCGAATACGTAGACTTCGCTATTGTTACGGGAATAGGCTACCCGGCAACGTGTATTAGACGCTGACTTATCCCTACTTAGGTTTCAGGATAGGATACCCCAGAATCGAACTCTGGTGTCTTTTTCTACGGAGAAAGACTAAACCGGCGACGCGTGTTAGGCGTCGGCATATCCTTTCTTAGGATTCAGGATGAAATTCCTCATGCGTGTAAGGCATGGATTTTGGTGTTATTAATAACAACCTGCCATAATGTTGAATATGTGGGCGGGTGTTCTTTTTAACGGTTAAGAACTAACCGGCAGCGTGGGTTAGGCGCAGACTTATCCCTGCTTAGGTTTCAGGATAGGATACCCCAGAATCGAACTCTGGTGTCTTTTTCTATGGAGAAAGACTAAACCGGTGACGCGTGTTAGGCGTCGGCATATCCTTTCTTAGGATTCAGGATGAAATTCCCCATGCGTGTAAGGCATGGATTTTGGTGTTATTAATAACAACCTGTCACAATGTTGAATATGTGGGCGGGTGTTCTTTTTAACGGTTAGGAACTAACCGGCAGTGCGGGTTAGGCACAGACTTATCCCTGCTTAGGTTTTGGGATAAACTTCCTAGGATGAATCCTAGATTGATAAATTCTTGGAAAAGGTTGGTGTGGGAAAGGAAGAATTTTATATTCTATTTCCCGAACTTCTTTTAGGGTGAAGGCGAACCCAAAATGGGAGAGGAAGAATTTTATATTCTATCTCCCAACACTGAAGAGGAAGAATTTTATATTCTATCTCCAGTTAGAAAGGAGACTCGAGGTGGGATCTCCACCCTCAGAACCCGGAAAGGTGAAACTAAGAGTGAGATCTCTACTCCGAGAATCGAAAAGATTCGGATAACCCTAACTGTCGGAAGGTTTGATTACCGAGCTAAATATGAATTTCTCGTTTATCGAGAGTGAATTGTGGTTTTGGTCCTAACTGTAGGAAGATTTGACCAAGTGGGTGTTTGAGGTGACCCTAACTATAGGAAGGTTTGATCACTTGATTTGAAAGTGGACCTCTCGTTCATTGGAGGAATCGAGAGGGGATTTTGGTTTTGGCCCTAACTGTCGGAAGGTTTGACCAAATGGGAGGTTTGAGACGATCATAACTGTAGAAAGGTTTGATCGCTCAATTTGTGGGCCCCTCGTTCATTGAAGGAATCGAGAGGGGATTTTGGTTGTAGCCCTAACTGTAGGAAGGTTTGACCAAGTAGATAGTGAGAGTGAGAATACAAATCATAGTAGGAGTGTTGACTTGTACAAATCACTCAGAAGGAATTCTTAGTGTTAAGTTATAAGGACTTAACACGAAGGGGTTTGACAAGTCGTCAAGGATTGATATCAAAATTCTAAGTATTATATCCGGACTCTAACAATGGGAGTGTTGAGTGCACAGATACATCAAAAGTTTGAGTGGATTTAACCGAAAGGAATTTTAGTGGACCCACTGTCAATTAATTTAATCAGTGAGGGTTTTTATGGTGGAAGACTGTGAGTTGTCAAACACCAATGGAAATCTTGTGAGGGAAGATTGATCCAACGAAGTGATCGAACCTCGTCTCAGCAAAAGAGTGTTTGGAAATCACAGTTGGGGTTTAGTGTTTATCACTTTGTTTGCAATGATCGGGTTATCCCTAAGAAAATTACATATAGTATTCTTCCGGGAACTTCCCGTTACATGAATCATCCACCCCCAGCTTCTTCGCGAAACTGGGTTTATCATTGCATTTGGTTGTATGATCGGGTTATCCTTAAGAATATTACGTATAAAATTCTCCAGGAACTTCCCGTCAACGGTAGGAAACGGTTTAGACTCATATACCTATTAGAGTATCAGGGAGCAGTTTAACCTCTTATACCGGTCGGAGGATTGAGAAGCAGTTTATACTCTTATACTTGTCGGAGTCTTCATTCGACTTAATTGAGAGATATAACGCCGGCTTCAACCAAGGTTTGGATGCTATTCTTGAGAGTAAAGCAATCCTTAGTGGGATGAAGGATCCTCCTGTGATACGCACAGTACTTTGGATCCGCAGTATTGTCAGCTTCCTCCTGATTGACGATAGGTGGTAGTTTGATCTTGTTGTTTTCAAGGAGGGATTCGAAGATGGCTGGAACGTCTTCGTCCTTGAAGGAATACTCTTTTTGGAGTTTCAGATCCGAGGTCTTTTGATGCCTTCGGGGTTGTTGTTGCGACATTTGATTATCACCAACAGCAGCTGCAGGTGCCTTGCCCTTACCACGGGAGGCGAAGTTCGAGTTCGGAGGATTAGTCGTCGATTGACTCCTCTCGGCCTTCTTCCTTCGGAGGAAGCGTTCGGCTTGTTCACCGTGCACCTTCAAGTCTTTCCAAGTGTTGGACGGTGCTGTCCCTATTGCTTCCAACACCTCCAATGCGAGGTTGTTGTGGCAAGTCTGGAGAATGAACTCCTCAGTGATCGGGTCCCGACAGTTCATCACCTTGTTCCGGAACCTTTTGACGAAGGTATCAACCAATTCCCCATCTTTCTGTTTCTCGTCAAGCAACGACCCGATGGATATCCCGGTGTCGTCATCGAAGAAGTTGGTGAGGAATTTAGTCTCCATGTCGTCCCAGCTATTCACACTTCCTGGCTTGAGGCGGCGATACCAATCGAAGGCGGCTCCACGAAGAGTACCAACGAAGGACCGTACCATCAGAGGCTCATTACCAGAGATAACCCCTAGGTGTGATTTGAAGTAAATCAAATGCTGAGTGGGTGAACCCTGTAGGCGTCGAAAATTGCTGATAGGTCCCCGAACATAGCTCGGTGTCAACGAGCGGCGATCGAACGTCACTACCCGGTTCACAAGAGCTCAAATGACGCCGGTGAGCGACTGAAGCAAACCGACGCATTACGTGAGCCGACAGAGTGTCAGAATCACGGGGATACGGATTGACCGAAAACCCCGCGACCACCGCAATTGGGTCAACGCCCGCCATGCCCCGATCACCCCACTGATAATCCAACCATCGGGGCCTACAGAGCTCGCCGTCACGATTCCAACGCATCCGAAATCACTCAAATCCGAGTTCGGACGAAAAGTCAACGGCGGGACAACGGCGGGACAACGGCAGGACAACGGCAGGACCCCGGGCTGGACCGGGGACACCCAAACAAGTCTCGGCTGGCTCGAGACACCCCCAAGGGGGTGTCTCCGGCAAGGGCCGAGACACCCCCTAGGGGGTGTCTCCAAGGTGTCTTTCCCCCCCCCCTCTCATTTGCCTATAAATAGAGGCCCTTAGCCTCCATTCTCTGGGCTCCGAATTCAAGGCTGAATTATCTTAGCCAAGGATTCCTCTTGTGTGAAGCGGCGAAGCCCTGCCGGAGCGAGGAGTCAGAGTTTTCAAGAGAGCGGCGAAGCCCTGCCGGATCAAGGAGCAAGAGATCTTCATCAACAGTCTCCTTCATTCACCCCTCCCTTTCCTTAGTGTTGCTCCTTAGCGGTGACACTAAGAAGAGCTATTATCTCGTTTTAGCCGAGATATACGCTTATAACCTCTAGATCTTGCGCGGATCGACGAGGTTCTGTTTCTATATCCTACGCGGATAGACGAAACTCTGCCGGATTTTACCGGCAAGGATCTTGAAGAGTCGGCGGTCCACGGACATCGACGTCCCCGTCACAGGCCAACAACCCACGCAAGCGAGACCGTACCAAACCGGGCTCTCGTGTTTATTTTCGTTTAAGTTGTAATCTTTTGTTTTCATTTAAACTCTGTTGTAACGCTCGAAGTTGTAACAGATATCTCAAAAAAGAGAACAGCAATGAAAACAGCAACTTTTACCGGAAACAAACCCTTCCCATCAAACAGCGTGAAGTTAATTAGATTGAACTTCGCCGGATACGGGATTGATTCCCATTCTCTTAGGTATGGACAAGGAATGCCCGTCTTCTTCATCTCTTGAGAGAAAATCAACGTATTGATTTTGCTCTCGAGGTTCTTAATCTTCAAACTTTCACCTGTATTTTCGTTAGTATTCTCGTTACCACCCCCTACATTGACGGGAGGATTATTGGCATTATGAGCTTCATCCGCATGTGTGTCTTCATCTTCCTGATTAACCTGGTTACGACAACTTGGTTCGCCTTGCTGGTTTGTCAGTGCTTGGATTTGTTGGTCATGCATTTCTCTCATATTCTGCATGGCCATCTGCATTTCAAACCTGAAGCTCTCCTGTTGTTTGGCCATGGCTTCTTCGAGCATCTTGGCCACTTGTTCCGCACTTATCATAAGTAACTCGTGGGGTTGTCCCTCGCTGGATACTGTATTATCCGATGTGACCGCAGAGCCAGCATCTGATTCTTTATCTTCCGAAGGTAATCTTGTCCGAATCTTACCATAAGTTGCTCGTATGATGGCTCTAGACTGCAGACGGGTTACACGCCGGGGTACTTTCGGAATTGACTCGGGATTATCCTGTGTCGATGTCCCTATGCTAGTCATATTAGTGGTGACCCTCGGAAGTTCTCCATCTTTGACCACCGTTCTTCTTCGTCGAAATCGCCTAGGCCTTGCTTTTGGCATTTCGATACTGAGCCTTTCAAAAACTGAAGTTCTTTCGGGGACTATCTTGATGCAGTTGCACTCAGACAATACTGCTCGAATGAGTTTGGAACAGGGGCACTGAGTTTCTAGTTTCCGAGGACTCCTTTTCCTGGTTTTACTCGTACCCCCAACACGATAGTACAACTCGTCGGTTTGAAGGTCGGAGTAACCATCGTGTGTTAGCACGACTTCTCAGGTATAACGCTATCATCATCAGACGACAATGTTTCCTTCTGAGGGCGAACTGCCTTCTTTGGGCTTTCAAGAGTCACGCGTCTCGACACGCGCCTTTGTGGGCGTGAGTTCTCGGCGGGCTCCTGGACTTCAATGCGCAAGCTGGTGCGCGTAGTTGCCATGAACTCTTTGTCATGTTGAGGGTGGCGGCGACCCCCGTCATGTTGAGTCGTTTGGGGCTTCTTTATCGGGCCCAAACGTTCTTGAACTGGAGCTTTGGGAAGTGGACCGAGGCACTCCAAAACTGACTTCCTTCTTCGGGATGGTCCTGCGGGATCTCCCGGAGCAGCTATGGGGATTATCGGCGATTTAGGTTGGTTCGCCGGTGGTTGAACCTTTGTTGAAGGCTGCAATGGTTGTTCCTTAGCCTGAATCGCCACTTCAGACTTTGGCCTCCAGACTTGGTGGGTTGGTGGCGGCTTTTTGGCCACTTCCTTCTGTAGTCTTCTGCGGGCTTCTTAAACTTTAGCCTGTGCCTGCGCTGACAGTGCGTGGCGCTTGCGAATATGCTCATCCAGTGTCGAACGATTCCACTTGACACGGATCCATTCATTCGTTGGCGGCTTGGAGGAGCTGCCATTCATTGGTTGTTGAGGCTGTTTGCCTCTCCTGTTATTCAAATCCGAGTTGTAGCGGATTCCGTCAGTGGACTCCATCGCCTTTGCTAATTGCCGCGTCAGGCGTTGACGTCGCCTCTGGCGGGCTCTCTTTGAGAGAGTCACTACGCCCTCAGTGGCGGAGGAATTGGCGAGAATAGGCTTGACCTGGTTGGAGGTCGGTGGAACTTCACTCGATGCAACTTCGGCATCGATCGGGGTGAGATCTTTGTTGGTATTCTCTACTTCTTTATACCAACGGACTTTTCTCCTGGAGGAGAACTTCTTGGACTTACGGGGTGAGGTGGATCCGGACGAGGATGACAGATACTCCTCGAACTTTTGTTGGTCGAATTCATACTCGACCTCCTCCTCGACCGAGATTAAGATCCGCGGCTGCGACGCAACGATCTCATCAGCGAGATCGATGGCTCCCACTGTGGTCGCCAGATTGTTCGCGGGAAAAATTGTTGTTTTCATTGAAGTCATTGTTTTCTCGAGCAACTGTTTATCGGTTACAAAAGATCCGGTCTTTTTATAAGATCCGGTTACAACAAAATCAAAGAAAAATCAAAAGATTATAACTTTTCTTTTTGTGGAACAAATCGTAAGATCCTGTTTTGCGGTCTCTTGCTTGTGTGGGTTCTTCGCCTGCGCCAGGGTTAATCCGTGGACCACCGCGCGATCTAGATCTGGTCAGATCTACACGGTATGATGGGTGTTATTTCACGAAGGAAATAACAGCCGAGGGTATTATTTCACCAAGGAAATAATGGCCTCAAGTAATCGAAATCGACCAAGCGAAATCGATACTCTTCTCGGGATCAAAAAAACCAAGTTTTGATCCGGAGGGTAACCGCGTAGATCTCAGATCTGATCTCTCTCGAACTCCCGCCTTGTTTGGTGTGGATGATCGCCAAGAACCAGATCTGAAAGTTCAAGTCTTCAAAGCTTCAAAACTCCAAGGTTTAGATCTCAATCCAGCAGAGCTTCGCCTCCAAAGTCCCTCTCTTTAGCCTTCAACCTCTCAAAAGTCCAACCTCGCAAACAATGAACCACCAAGCCTATTTATAGGCACTCAAAACCAGATCTGGGCTCAGATCTGGGACCATATCTGGGTTCAGATCTGGGCCCAGATCTGGGCTTGGCCCAGGTGGCTCGGCCACCTTGGTGGCTCGGCCGGCCACCTTGGTGGCTCGGCCACCGAGCCACCTTGGTGGCTCGGTTTTGGCCGAGCCCTCCAAGTGTTGGTTGTTTCGTCGTTTTCCGGTTTCGCGGTTTATCCGAACTCTGATTTGTTGATCTGGACTCTGATTTGGCAGTCCGGATCCTGATTTGGCAGTAAATACGCTTCGGTGTTCGAGTTCGTTAATCTCGTCGCTTTGTCGCGTCTTACTTAGCCTCGATATTGTGGTTTAACGATCATGCTTGGATTCATCGCCCGATGGTTCGTTGGTTTGTCGAATCATCGTATCGAGCTGTGTTAAGGGACCTATAAGCAGTTTTATACGCCTACAATACATAGAATAATCATATCATTACTCCTAACAAATAAAGGGTTTTAGTATTTAGGGAACTACAACACGAGCGTAGGTACGTCGAGCGAAATAATCCAAACAAGGAAACCCTTATGTATATACCTTATATCTCAAATTGTAAATCCCTAAATACTGAACCCAAAGTCTAATACAAGAACAATAAAGAAAAGAGACAACCTATTACAATACGTAAAACAAATGTCATGTCGGAACCACATATGTGTCATGTCCAGTCTAGTAGTTATCATTTCTCAACTTTATATAATCATGTCATGTCCTTATTCGGCTAAGTGTCATGCTCGTGGTTTAACCAATATCCAACACATGGACTGATTTGTGAATGTCCAATACGAGGACTGAAATGGATTATAGTCCAACACGATGACTTCAATGGATTATAGTCCAACACGAGGACTGTGGATATAAAACATGGAATGCAAATGTTAAATTATACATATCCTATTCTTGCACGTGTCTCGATGTACAGATTTAAGCTTGTGACCAATGTGTCATCTTACATGTGTAGATGAAACCATCAATACTCTAATTAAAACCCGATAAACGACGCGGCTCCTCGTACTCAAAGTGATAAATAGTACACTCGAATATATATACACTATATAGATATACACAGCAGGTGGTTAAACAGAAACATAAAATAAATCACTCGTCAGTCGACTCACAGTCGACTGGGATCATCAGTCAACTCACGGTCGACTGGGATCATCAGTCAACCCACGGTCGACTGGGATCACCAGTCGACTCACGGTCGACTGGGATCATCAGTCAACTCACGGTCGACTGGGATCATCAGTCGACCCACGGTCGACTGGGATCACCAGTCGACTCATGGTCGACCAAAAGAAGAACAAAACTGAAACTCGACTGTCGACTCATAGTCGACTGGGGTCATCAGTCGACTGGGGGCATTGGTCGACTCACAGTCGACTAAACAGAAGGGTTTTCCCTGTTCGTGCATGTTGTGTTTATTTGCAAAAATTCATCTAAAAATCAAATTCATCAAACCCAAACAATATACTGTCAATTCTAAACATATGAGACAGTGTAAAATTTGTATAAAACATGGAAAACGAAATCTTGCATGTTAGATCTAAGATTTAATCCCTAAACATGTATGAGAGCATTTAATCAATATGAAAACTTGTTTTTAAATAAATTCCCAGATCTGGGTTTCATCAAAGATTCGCTGGTGAGGATTTAGAAATCTGAAACACATGATTTTTAGCATCTACACTAGTAAGAACATCGATTTGTACTTGAAAATAATTCTTAGGCTCAATAAATCTCATGAAAAACGTTTAAAACTCTTAAAAACATGGGAGAAGGATTGGGCGAGATGTTACTCGCCTCTGGTGTGCTGAAGAACGATTCTCTTCGCTGCAAACCACAAGAAGCTGCTGAAATTCTCCGAAAATCTCCCAAAAACGCCCAAAATCCAAAGCTAGGGTTTAAGAGGGGAAAGGGGGCTAGGTTTTCTGGGGAGAACTGATGAAAGGGACCTCTCTCTGGTAGAATAAGGTAAATACCAACAGTTAGACCCGACCCGAAAACCCAAACAGACCCGAACTGCAAAAACCAGGAAAACAGCCGTCAGTCGACTCAGGGTCGACCGAACCTATCAGTCAACTCACAGTCGATTGAACAGACTCCAAATATGTCTGCACATGTTTTGCAAATTTGCAAAACTCAACCTCAAACCTGATGCATATATACATTCACCTAAACTCAAAACACTAGTTATCATGCATAACCATAACATAAAGACATTTATCATAAATAAATATTATTTTTCACTAATAAACACATAAACATATATCAATTATCAAAATGTACAGGGTTTTACATTCTTCCCCCCTTAAAAGAATTTCGTCCTCGAAATTCAGAAATCATATCTATGCATAATAATACTAGAAAAGCACGTCGAGGGTCTAATCTAACCCGCACACAATACACCTTTCGTAATATTAAACTCTAGATAAGCATATAGTGTTATTTATATTTAACGATCTAAAATGATAACATTCTCACTCAACCCTTAATCTAACGGAACTAGTACGTCGGGCGAAAAATCCAAACAAGGAACCCCCCATATATATACCATATGTTCTGAAAGATTAAGAATTAAGTGAAAATACCCTCATTCTAGTGTTAATAAATATCAGGATATAAAAAAAACATAAGTAAGAATTCATATCATAAATAAATTTACCTACTCAAACAAGTGTGGATAGTCGCGTCGCATGTCCTCCTCGCGCTCTCAAGAAACTTCCTCAACTCCACTTCGGTTCCCCTGAACTTTTACCAACGGAATCACCTTATTCCTAAGTCTTTTGTCTTCTCTAGCAAGTATAGGCACTGGGATCTCAATAGTAGTCAATTCCTCCTGAAGCTCAATCTCTGGTGTGTCCAACACTCGTTGCTGCTCCTCATCATGTAAGTGCTTCTTAAGCATAGAAATATAAAATACATTGTGTATACTAGACATAGATGCTGGAAGATCTAGTCTGTATGACATAGCTCCAATACGCTCTAAAATCCGGAATGGTCCAATATATCTCGGTGCAAGCTTTCCTCGCCTCCCGAATCGCTGCACGCCTTTCATAAGCGATACCTTTAGCATAACCAAATCCCCAATCTGAAACTCTAGGGGTCTTCGCCTCTTATCTGCATAGCTCTTATGCCGACTCTGAGCGGCTAGAATCCGCTCCCTGATCAATGCTATCTCTCAGTAGTTTGCCTCACAAGCTCCGGCCAAAGCATCAAGCTATCCTCCAGCTCTGCCCAACATATCGGTGATCTACAGGGTCTCCCGTACAATGCCTCATATGGAGCCATACCGATCATCGCTTGATAACTGTTGTTATAAGCGAACTCTATCAATGGAATATGATCCTCCCAGCTGCCTTAGAAGTCAATGACACATGCCCGCAACATGTCCTCCAACATCTGATTCACCCTCTCCATCTGACCATCTGTCTGTGGGTGGAATACACTGTTATAAGATAGCTTACTGCCAAATGAGTCCTGGAAACTCCTCTAAAAATACGAGGTGAAAACCGATCCTCGATCCGACACGATCGTACCTAGGACTCCATGAAGTCGAACTATCTTCCGAATGAAGATCATCGCATACGCCTCAGCTGTATAAGTAGTCCTCACTGGAATAAAATGTGCTGACTTCGTCAACCGGTCCACTATCACCCAAACAGAATCATTCCCCTTCTTCGACTTCGGCAACCCTACAATGAAGTCCATAGAAATATCCGTCCATTTCCACTCTGGGATGGGTAAAGGCTGAAGTGTTCCTGCTGGTCTCTGATGCTCTGCCTTCACTTGCTGACAGGTAAAACACTTAGCTACATACTCTGCAATCTCTCTACGCATATCACTTTACTGTTGGCCTTCTTATTTTGATGATGTTTAACAAACAATTTACTTCTAATGTTATTTGTCTAGTATTTGTATTTTTGTATCAATTATAGACAAACAACATGTTGGAGGATGGATGGATTGTGCCATAACGATCATATCAAATGAAGGTTGGCGGAATAGTGGAGTGAAGCCTTGCTATCAAGTTAAAGATCTAATTACAAGATTCATCCAAGTTTACCAAGTTGAGCTACAATGAAGATCAAGATCAAGCTTGGGTAATATTAGTTTAGGTTTATATTATGTGTGTTGGTACTTTAAGCTCAATATTATACACACACACATTATATTGGTTTTCATATATATATATACATAGTTATATATATATACACAATTTAATTTTGGTTTCCATGTATATATAGTTTCATATATACATATATGTTTGGTTTTCATATATATATATATAGTTATATATATGCATACATAGTTTTAAGCTTTCATGTTTATAAATATGAAATTACATCTTTCATATTTATTGTTTTGGTTTTTTTGTTTAAATATGAAACACTTGAATATAATTGAAAAATATATTTTTGTTTTATGTTTATATGCTTACATATGATTTCATCAATATCAATTTTATTTAGTTCAATGAAATCATGTTTGTTGTTTTGAAAGTTTGCAAAACAAGTATTTTTGTGAAAATATTATTTTCTTGGTATATGGACTTAACAACAATGATATACATCTTCTATTAAGTCTATATATTCATTTTGTAATGTTTCAAAACATGATCAAGCTAAAATGTCAAAACTCATGTGTTTACATTTTCATGTTTTGGACTATTTTGCAAAATGATGATATTTTACATTTGGGAAGTCTTTTTAGAAAACCAGTTTTTGTAGCATGTGTATTATCATGTCTACAATCATTTTTCAAAGTTTTATATTTTTCTGAATTTATTTGATATTTTTAAACCCAGTTTAAAGTTGAGTTTTTCTATGCATTTCTGGTCTGTGCATGTTCAGTCGACTCATAAGTCGACTTATGAAATGCAGCAGAATTGTCATTTCTATCTGCTGAGTCGACTCATATAAGTCAACTCATCAGTCGACTCATTAGTCGACTCATGAGTCGACTCATAAGTCGACTTATCAGAGAGCCGTTGCACAGTAACGGCTAGTTTTCTGTTTTGTGTGTTTATGGGTTTTTGGTCATTTCCTTGGGGTTTTGGCTGAGGTATTGGCTTGTTATAAATACCTCATTGCATTTACCTCTCCCACTAACCAAGAGAATATTTTAATAAAGTTTTAACAAGGGTTTAAGTTTTGTTTAAGTTTGTTTAAGAAGCTTTTAAGCATTTTCAAGTTTCGGTTTGTGAAGATAATTTCACAAGAGCAAGTGGAGATCATCTATTGGTGTTTGAGCATTCAACTCTTCTCCCTCTCTCTTGTCATCTATAGAGAAGTTTCCTTAAACTCAATTCTAGCATTTTTTTTATGTTTGTTCTTAATTTCATAAGCTAGATTTCATATTGAGTTTATATTGTTTTATCTCTTTGTTCACACACAACCTATTGAGCTTATAGTATTTACATTCATAGTATATTTTGGGTTGTGGGGTTTGTGATTTAGAGTTATGTCTAATTGAGTTCTCACCTTGTTTAGAGAACAATCATTTGTATTGAGCCTTCATTGTGAGTTCACTTTGTAATACACTTGTACACCGAGAGGAGTGTGTGGTGAGGACGTAGTCGATACCAAGAGGAGTGGCGTCGGTGGCCTAGTGAGAGGTGATAATTCCGAGCACTTGAGGGAGGCGATACGTGAGGACCAACACTTGAGGTTGTAGCTTGTGTATGTACTTTGTGAGGATTTGTGAGACTTGTCGGTTGACTTGATAACCGAGTGTGTAGAGTTTTCGGTTAGCTAGAAAACCGAGTGTGTAGAGAAGTTCCGGCTTCCAAACCGGGTTGTGTAGTGGATTCTCCCTGGGAGTGGGGAGCGGAGACGTAGGACAGAAGGTCTGAACTCCGTGATCATTTCCTTGTGTTTTGGTTTGGCATTGGCGCATTTATTATTGCATATTGTTATATCGCCATTATTGTTTGATCATTTTGTTTACCCTTGATTATATTAGCATAAACCCTATTCACCCCCCCCCCCCCTCTAGGGTTCTTTCATAGAGACCTTAGGGTCTAACATTTACCAGAAGTGTCTCTTCAAGTCCTTGTACATCTTAGTGGTCCCTGGATGTACTGTGTACCTAGTACGATGCGCCTCATCAAATAACTCCCTCTTCAACTCTGCACTGGCTGGCATAACCAATTTACCCTTCATCCGTAGACCTCCATCTGCTCTAATGGTCCAATCAGCCTTAGGCTCTTTGGAAATCTCCTCTTTTCGGATTTGAATCCAAGAGTCTTCCAGCTGAGCTTTGACTACTCTGGTACTCCAAGATGGCTGCACTGACACAGCTCCCAAAAATACACTGGTTCCACTAACCTCAGGTCTAAAATCGAACTGGCTAAGGGTGAGAAGATCTCGATGTAACGAGCACCTCAAAGCCGCAACCTGATGTCGACGCTTCCTACTCAAAGCATCCGCTACGACGTTCGCCTTCCCCGGATGATACTGAATCGTGAACTCATAGTCCTTGATAAACTCAATCCACCTCCGCTGTCTCTGGTTGAGTTTCTTCTGAGAGAAAAGATATTTCAGACTCTGGTGGTCTGTGAACAGCTGAAACTGCACTCCATACAAGTAGTGCCTCCATGACCTCAATGCAAATACCACTGCTGCTAACTCCAAGTCATGAGTGGGATAGTTCTGTTCATGCACCCTCAACTGTCATGAGATATATGCCACTACCCTCTGTGTCTGCATCAAGACGCCTCCTAATCCTGCCAATGATGCATCTGTGTAGACGACGAATGTCCTGTCATTGCTCGGAATAGTCAAAACTGGTGCTGAAGTCAACTTAGTCTTCAAGATATCAAAGGCCTCCTGGCACTCTGTGCCCCAAATAAACTGTACACCCTTCTTCGTAAGGCGTGTAAGTGGCGTCGAAATCTTCGAGAAGTCCTGGATGAACTTTCTGTAATAGCCTGCTAATCCCAAGAAGCTACGAATCTCCGTCACTGTTTTCGGCGGTTCCCAATCAAGAACCGCTGTAACCTTAGCTGGCTCTACTGATATGCCCTCTCTGCTGATGACGTGGACGAGAAATCTGACCTCTGAAAGCCAAAACTCGTACTTGCTGAACTTGGCATATAACTGGTGCTCCCGTAGGGTCTAAGCTAATCGAAGATGCTTCTCATGATCTACCTCTGATCTCGAATAAATAAGGATGTCGTCGATAAAAACAATCACGAACTGGTCCAAGAAAGGACGAAAAACCCGGTTCATTAAATCCATGAATACCGCGGGTGCATTGGTCAATCCAAATAGCATGACCATGAACTCAAAAGATCCATATCGAGTAAGAAA
The DNA here is from genome assembly GCA_022839385.1 of Asparagus kiusianus. NCBI lineage: Eukaryota > Viridiplantae > Streptophyta > Magnoliopsida > Asparagales > Asparagaceae > Asparagus > Asparagus kiusianus. Next base: position 161,864 of record BQKN01065315.1, read on the forward strand.
AGCGATCTTGGGGATATCCATCTACCGAACCCGCAACTGATGATAGCCAGAACAAAATTCGATCTTCGAGAAAAACTACGCTCCCTGCAATTGGTCGAACAAATCATCAATCCTAGGTAGTGGATACCTATTCCAGATAGTGACCTTGTTCAACTCTCTATAATCTATGTACAATCTCATAGTACCGTCTTTCTTCTTCACGAAGAGGACCGGCGCGCCCCACAGAGAATGACTCCGACGAATAAAACCCTGAGCTAACAACTCGTCCAACTGGGTCTGAAGCTCCCTCATCTCAGCTGGTGTCATGCGATAGGGTGCGTGGGATATCGGGACTGTGTCCGGCTGCAACTCAATACAAAACTCAACCTCTCTCACAGGAGGTAACCTAGGTATATCCTGAAAGACACCCTGATAATCCGAGACAACTCTAGTCTCCAACAAATCAGAACTCTGATCCTATCGCATCACCTCATCGATGAACGCCAGAAACGACTCCGCAAAACGGTTGCCCTGAGAAGTGTTCACAATCATCTTAGACCCATCGGACACTAGCAACTTGATTGTCTTTGCAAAGCAGTCAATACTAATATGGTAGGATGACAACCAATCCATACCAAGGATGACATCGAACTCGGACATATGCAACACTATCAGATCGACTATGAACTCGAACTCGTCTAAACTGATAATACACCTCCTACAAACACTCTCCTAAAGCGATACCTCTCCTAGAGGGGTGGAAACTGATAAAGGAGTGTCTAATGGATGAGCTACGAGCTGGAATCTAATCATGAAAGCATACGAAATGAAAGAATGTGAAGCTCTCGAATCGAAAAGAATACGGGCGGGAAAGGAATTCACAAGGAACGTACCCTCCACAACTGCTCCGCTGGCACCATGATCATGGGGAACCACTGCATAAACTCTGTCTGTGGCTAAAGACTGCTCTACTGCTGGTGCTGGAGAATATGGGACAATCTGCCCCTGGGGAGCATCCTGGACTGCTCGAACCTGCCCCTTTGTCCTCTATGCTGCTGGCGGTGCCTCAAGCCTGTTCTGCTAGCCCTGACCTCTGCCCTGCTGTCTCTGCTGCTACTGGTTCAGACCCCTGCCCTGCTGGGCTCCTACTGGTGCACTACGATACTCTGATGCCTTATGTCCGACCTTGTGACAGTTAAAACACACTCACTGGAACTTGCGTTGCTGATGCACTCTCTGATCCTGCTGGGGTCCCTTCTTATGAGGACCTTGCTGCTGCTGCTGGGATCCAGAAAAAGGCCTCTTGTTCTTGCCCTTATCCCATGTCTGCCCTGTCTTGGTCTTTCCTTCCTTATCCCTCTGAAACATGGCAGTCTCAATCTCCTGTGAGGTGGCGGCTTCTGCTACCTCTCGAACTGAATAGAACTTCCTCGAGACGAGGTATCGACAAAGATTAGGGCGAAGCCCTGCTAGGAACATCTGAGCCTGATGCTCTCCTGTCTGCCACATCCCTGTGAAATACAGTAACTCCATGTACTTGCTCTTAAACTCTACAACTGACATGTCCCCCTGAGTCAAACGGGACAACTCAAGTTCTTTCCCAGTCCGTGCTGCAGAAGAAACATACTGTGCATCAAAGAAGTAAACGAAATCCTCCCAAGCGAAGGTCATCCGGTGCTCTGGAGTGAACTGGAGCCTATACCATCTCCCGGCGTCTCCCTTCAGACTGAAGGACGCCAATCTCTGCTTCTGGACTGAATCCACATTAAGTATATCGAGGATGTTACTCACATCCTCCTTCCACTTATGGGCTGCAAGAGGATCTGCTGACCCCTGAAACTCTGGTGCTCTCATCTTCTGGTACATCTCTACCAAGCGAAGCCAAGCCTCCTGATCCATGGTTCTGTCTGGTACTGCCAGTGGAATAGCTACAGGTGTTGGTGGAAAAACTGTGGGTGCTACCTCTGGGTCTCTCTTTATGATCGGGACAGCTGGTATTCCTTATGGTGGAACTACTGGAGGTAGTGGTGGTGTCGGTGGCGCAATATGACTTGTCACAAGCTCCTCAATTGCTGCCATCCTAGCTACGATGGGAGCCATGAGATCAATAAGGTATTAGGGAGCCTGCTGCGGCTCAGGTGGTGCCTGCTCCTGCTCGGGTGGAGCCTGCTATGGCTCAGGTGGAGCCTGCTGGGGCTCTGCCTGAGCGGCTCTGCGAGTACGAGGTCTGCCACGTCCTGCCATTTCTCTGATCATAAGAAAATAAAAGTTCATGAGTCAAAGTAGACAAATATACATACATAATGTATCACAATACGGTTTTCACAACATATAGTATTCACGCATATACTTTAAACAAAAATAGTTGTCATAAAAAAATTCTCAAAATTTTGAGATATACGCATATACCGTCCTCACTCATACTAGGAAATCCTTAGCGGACTCTATACATGAATCCTAAGAAACTCTAACCTAGCTCCACGACTCGACACAGGATGATCCTAAGGATACTGGAACTAGAGCTCTGATACTAACTGTGACGCCCCTGGGTTCACGCAAGGCTGTAGTCCAAGGTGAAACTAGAAATATCAGACCTGTCATGCACCACACCGTGCAATAACATGTTTTACCATCACAATTACTATCTCTCTAGTGGAATCAACTACAGGTGTAGGTACAAAGCAAGTAAAAGATTATACAACAGATAAATGATGAAATGATAGAACTCAAATTTATACATCTCACCAATCAAACAAGCTGGAATACATAGTCAATGTCGAAAATAAATGATAACGATCTGGAGATCTCAACATGTCTTAAGTACACAATGTCTGTAAAGAAGTAAATAAGGCACACGGCCTTTACAACTCTAGAATAAACTCTCATGTCTAGATAAAACAGTCTATAGTGGAGCTCCAACAATACAATGATATCTATGAAAGAAAAATAGGCGCTAATGAGTATCGTCCTCAACCTGTGACTCTCCAGGCTCCGGGCTCGTTACCTGAAAGGGGGAGGGACATCGAGCGTCAAAGCGCTAGCGAGCAACATCACAACCAACCCCAAGGGAAATGGCTCGTTGTATAAAAAAATATAGATTTATACATAGAATAATCATATCATTACTCCTAACAAATAAAGGGTTTTAGTATTTAGGGAACTACAACACGAGCGTAGGTACGTCGAGTGAAATAATCCAAACAAGGAAACCCTCATGTATATACCTTATATCTCAAATTGTAAATCCCTAAATACCGAACCCAAAGTCTAATACAAGAACAATAAAAAAAGAGACAACCTATTACAATACGTAAAACAAATGTCATGTCAGAACTACATATGTGTCATGTCCAGTCTAGTAGTTATCATGTCTCAACTTCACATAATCATGTCATGTCCTTATTCGGCTAAGTGTCATGCTCGTGGTTTAACAAATATCCAACACATGGACTGATTTGTGAATGTCCAACACGATGACTGAAATGGATTATAGTCCAACATGAGGAATTCAATGGATTATAGTCCAACACGAGAACTGTGGATATAAAACATGGAATGCAAATGTTAAAATATACATATCATATTCTTGCACGTGTCTCGATGTACAGATCTAAGCTTATGACCAATGTGTCATCTTACATGTGTAGATGAAACCATCAATACTATAATTAAAACCCGATAAACGAGGCAGCTCCTCGTACTCAAAATGATATATAGTACACTTAAATATATATACACTATATAGATATACACAGCAGGTGGTTAAACAGAAACAAAAAATAAATCACTCGTCAGTCGACTCACATTCGACTGGGATCATCAGTCGACTCACGGTCGACTGGGATCACCAGTCGACTCATGGTCGACCGAAAGAAGAACAAAACTGAAACCCGACAGTCGACTCACAGTCGACTGGGGTCATCAGTCGACTCACAGTCGACTGGGGGCATCGGTCGACTCACAGTCGACTGAACAGAAGGGTTTTCCCTATTCGTGCATGCTGTGTTTATTTGCAAAAATTCATCTAAAAATCAAATTCGTCAAACCCAAACAATGTACTATCAATTCTAAACATATGAGACAGTGTAAAATTTGTATAAAACATGTAAAACAAAATCTTGCATGTTAGATCTAACATTTAATCCCTAAACATGTATGAGAGCATTTAATCAATATGAAAATCGTTTTTAAATAAATTCCCAGATCTGGGTTTCATCAAAGATTCGCTGGTGAGGATTTAGAAATCTAAAACACATGATTTTTAGCATCTACACTAGTAAGAACTTCGATTTGTACTTGAAAATAATTCTTAGGCTCAATAAATCTCATAAAAAACGTTTAAAACTCTTAAAAACATGGGAGAAGGTTTGAGCGAGATGTTACTCGCCTCTGGTGTGCTGAAGAACGATTCCCTTTGCTGCAAACCACAAGAAGCTGCTGAAATTCCCCGAAAATCTCCCAAAAACGCCCAAAATCCAAAGCTAGGGTTTAAGAGGGGAAAGGGGGCTAGGGTTTCTGGGGAGAACTGATGAAAGGGGCCTCTCTCGGGTAGAATGAGGTAAATACCAACAGTTAAAACCGACCCGAAAACCCAAACAGACCCAAACTGTAAAAACCAGGAAAACAGCCGTCAGTCAACTCAGGGTCGACCGAACCTATCAGTCGACTCACAGTCGACTGAACAGACTCCAAATCTGTCTGCACATATTTTGTAAATTTGCAAAACTCAACCTCAAACCTGATGCATATATACATTCACCTAAACTCAAAACACTAGTTATCATGCACAACCATGACATAAAGACATTTATCATAAATAAATATTATTTTTCACTAATAAACACATAAACATATATCAATTATCAAAATGTACAGGGTTTTACAAACAGTCACATCCAAGTACATGAACATTAACTTCCACATCCCAACTCTTCTCATTTTTCTAAATCAACAGTCGTATTCCACACTGAAACTCTGGTTTACCACCTAAACTTAGTCAATACACCCACACATGTCACTAGGTCTGTTCATGATGCACGAGGCTACTAAGTCATGAACTACTAAGGTTCTCAAACACAACACGGAGATAATAATAACACTAATTCCACGCAACCACATCATGACATGTCGAATACAGTAAAATATTCACAAAACATGAAATTTAATCATGAACAGCAACTATGTAATTCAGAAAATAATTCCTTTTCCAAAATAATTTCTTTTAAAATTATTTCTCATTATATATTAATCTAATATATTCTCTTTTCCAGAATAAATTCTTTAAAATTAGTTCTCATCAATTATTATTCTAAAATAATTCCTTTTCTCAAAAAATAAATTCTTTTAAAATTATTTCTCATTATTAATCTAAAATAATTCTTTTTCTCAAAATAAATTCTTTTTAAATTTTATAAATTCCCTAAATGATTCCGTTATCAAAATAAATTATTTCACTTTATTATCATTATTTCAAAAATATTATTTATCACACAACTATGATTTAAATCAATATTATTCACCAAATAACTCATACAGATAAATACGTCACAAATAAACTACGCAATAATTCATAATAATATAAATATTCAAACTACGAAATATGGAGAGCGGGATCTTGCCTCAGGTACGTCGAATGATTCGACGTTGACGGCACAGATCTGATCTGAGTGCGGGGGGCTGGATCTGAAGAAGTTCGATGACGAGGAGATGAGGAGAGGAGGCGGCGTGAAGGCGGGGAGTTCGGACAGCGCAGCGGTTGAGGAGGCGTCGGGTGGAGGAGTACGACGAGGGCAGAGGGGCTGTCGGGTGGCCAGCGAAGGGCGGAGGTGGTCGGAGGCAGCGGGAGGTGTTAACGGGTAATGGGGCTATTAAAGCTTGGTTGAGGGGCTACTGGAGGCGGTTGTGGCAACCGGCGTCACTGCTGGTGGCATGACAGCGACAAGGGGAGACTGGCGGCTCGAGGGGGATACAGGTGGATCTGAGGGAGGGGCAGCGGGGTTGGCGTTCGTCGAAGGCGGAGCGGCAAGAGGGAGCGGCGTGGCTGAGGAAGCTGGTTGGCACAGGTCTGGCGGCGTTCGGATCTGGACGAGGTGGAAGAGGGCTAGCGCTGGCGGTGTGATGCTGGGGATTCGAGCAGCATGGAGGAGAAGAGCAGGGGTGGCGTGACTGAGGTGGAGGAAGAGGAGGTGGTGGCGGTGTAGAGGTGGTGAGGGCGGCCGACGGGGAGTGGGTGCAGGCGGTGATGGAGGCGTGAGACGAAGAGAGAGAGAAGAGAGATGTATGGGGCGGCGGCTGCGGGATGAAAAACGAGAGAGAGAAAAAGAAGAGAGAGAGAATGATACATAAACATATATATATATATATATATATATATATATATATATATATAGAATTTTAGGGTTTGAAAATTAATTAAAAATAATAATAATCACGAAAATATTTAAATAATAACATAAAAATTATCTACACATCAAAATGTACCAGTTGTAGTATTACAACCGATAGTACGTAATAGTAGAAATAATGCAAGAAATTAAATGATTAAACAATAATAATTAATAAAAAATATAATTACTTATTTTTAAAATTAAATAATTATGAAATAATTATCCATATAGTAAAACGTACCAGTTATGCTAATACAACAGGTAATATGTAACAGTAGAAATAATACAACTAATTGTACAATTAAACAAGAATAATTAATAAAAATATAATTACTTATATTTAAAAATAATATAATTATGGAATAATTATACATACAGTAAAACATACTAGTTATACTAATACGACAAATAATATGTAACAAAAAAAATAAAACAACAAATTATATAAATAATACATAATTAATAATACAACGTATAATACAAAATAATATGTAATAATAATAATACAATATATTATTTAAAAATAATATGTAATAGTATCAATAATACAATAGATTTATTCTAGAAATTTTCACTACATAACATTAATTTATAAATATTAATACCATTTAAATAAATATAAAACTTGACTTTAAATCATAGCAAAATCTAGAAAATCGAGAAAAATACAAATACTCTTTTAAAAATCATAATTAAATATTTTAGAATACTATAAAATTATTTTAATTAATATCAAAATTTCACAGTCCTTACAGATAATGTCGTTGACTTGAATTGTGACGGCTTCATTTCAATTTCCTTCAAACTCCAAGAATATCATTGTTATGCTCAAATCCAACCTGAATGCATGTTAGATGAAAACACAAATGCTCGAAACCAAGATTAGAAATTATTTGTAAATCATCAAAATAAGATTAGACAATAGGCACATAAACATGAGACCTAACATATTCAAGCCAAGGAAATTCAGAATACCAAGACACTTGAAATCAACACGGATGTTTTTCTGGTCCAGACAATGGAAAACTACTGAGCATAGGTTGGTAAGCACCGAATCTCAAATAAGCTCTCCTTATCTCATCATGTTTATTGACTAAATATTCTCACATAGGTTGGCGTAATCCTAGATCACGTTCTATTAAAGCAAATTTAGGATTGTCGACTCTTGGCGATTGAGGAAGATGCATAATTTCAAATGGAGAATATCTAAATTTGAAGGTAAATTAGTCCCCACGCTGATACTACTTTATCCACTTGATTCAACTTTTTTCTAAAAATTGAATCAAGTTTCTTTTGTTCGCCAGACATATCAATTGCCAACATATTAAAAAAATGACATGAGTATATCTAGGATTTACAAATAAATTAATAAATACAATTAAATAAATAAATCACATAGGAATACAAATCAATAATAAAAAATATAAACATATTGCTCATAATTAAAAAATTAAATATAAAGGAGAAGACATGTACTTTAGGGTTTAGAAAATACACCACACCTTGAAAATTAAAAAGAAAACCCCTAATTTGAGACCGCAAGTTGAGTTGTTGAGTCAAAATTAAAAATCCAATTCAATGTGATTGTCTAGAAAATACAAATAAACTGTACGAAAAAAATCAAATCATCACTGAGAGACTGCCCACTTTATATGGTTTTGGTTACAATTGACCAAAAACAAGCTTATTATTTAGTCCAACCCATTAATTTACTAGGTTTTATGCGCGTGCAATGCACGTGGTTAAGTACCATATTTTAGTATATTTGGTTTATTTCCTAAATAAAATTTGTTTCTTAGTTCCACTTTGATGATTTTTGCTTATTTATGTCGCTAAACTTTAGCACTGTGATTATTTATTTTCTTTAATGTTCATTTAAATAAGCTACACCCAATTTAAATTTTCATGTTGTTAATTAAATTAATAGAAAACAAATGTAAATTGAAGCCAAATTGAATTATCATGTTATTTGGTCAGACATGAAACCAAGCTTGAACTGATAAAGTATAGTGTTATAAAAGTGAAAAACACTTCAGAATGGTGTTATAAAAGGAAGATGGATAAATTAAAGCTAATAAAATAAGATGATTAGTTAAAAGTCGGCTAAAACAACACAAAAGAAAATATAGAGCTTGTCCCTAATCCTCGATAGACTTTAAAAAAAATCATAAACTAATGATTGGTTTAAAAGAAGTATTATTTGATTAATATTCAAAACTATGGAATAATGTTCACACTTTTTGGATTTTGCTATTGTGAGAGCAACATGTTAGGGCTTATATTCAAAATTGTTGGCTCTATAAAAAAACACAAGAATTTAGAGTACATAGCTTATATATCATTAAGAACATATCGATCTATGTAGAATTTTTTCTAATAATGATATTATTACAATGATATTACTATTCAATATTAAATCAATTTTATTATATAAGATTATATAACCCTTTTTAATAAATTATAAAATATATATGGAAACCTCGATGCTTATAGCCAGTAGTTGGACTCCACAAAATAGGTTAACTTTACATTATAGTTTGCTATTTGTAGTACTATTGGCAATAACATTACATTTTCTCTTTATCTTATTATTCACACTTTTCTGATGTAAGTTCTCTTTTTCTAATCATTCAATTGGCTATATTTAGTTTTTATAATATCAGATGTTAGAATATTCTCTTCTATTTAAAAAGTGTTGACATGATTTTCTTAACAACTATATACACATAGTAGCAATATTATATGCTTCAGTGCAACTCAAACACTGGCTTGAAGCTATTTAGAATGAGGTCATTTCTATTCTAGAGTAGTAATATAGTGATTACACTGTCTAAAAATCAAAGAAGAAATTTCTACAAAGGAAAAGTAATTTAATATGTCAAATTAAAAACTAATTTATAAAATATACATGGATAGTGCAGATAGCTATAGAAAGTAAGGTATATATATTCATAAAAATTTTATTATGAATGACCAACTACAATCATCCTAATTTAAGCATAAATAATTATTATTTTAGTTTCTAATTTGATATGCATAACTATGGAATAAATCTCCAGCAAAAAATAGAAATTAAGATTGTATTATGTTGTAGGTAAATAAATAAATCTTATTAGATCTCTTTATATTAAATTTAAAAGTAATAATTTAAATTATTAAGCACCAAATATTAGCTCATGTAAGAAAGTAAAGTAATCTATGTTCTATATACGTATATTCAATCAATTAAACATATTAAAATTATGATGACCACAGTCAAAATTATATGGTGGGTTCAAATTAAATATTTATAAAAAAATAGTACATTAAAGTCAAAATATTTTTAACCACTATATAGATTGTTTGAAATTTTTTGCATATATAAACTATACTGTCTAGGAATAGTGATGTGCACACTTATGGTCTAATAGTCTTAAGAACGACTTATTCTTTAATATCATCATTAATTGATGTATATATGCATCACACTAAAAACACAATAAAAAAATTTAGAAAACTACAAAATAAACACCCTCAAAATTTTTAAAAAGTATTAAAAAAACACCCTAAAATTTATAACTTACAAATACACAAAACAATTAAATATTATATTGAAATCAAGGAATTTCAAAAAAATCATTGAAAATTTTCAAACTTTGGAGGGGTAATTTGCAATGTACTATACTTTAAGGGTGTTTTTTTATAAATTTCAAATTTAATATATTTTTAATTAGTTATGTTCTTTTCAACAAAGTTATGAGTAATATTTACCATGAATTTTGTTTCTAAACCTATACTTTAAAAAGGTGTATGATATTTTTTATAAAATTTTAATTTTCTAAGGGTTGTTAGTAATTTTGCATATACATTTTAGTATCTATAGGTTAAAGATTCTCATGATGTTTTTTATAAATTATGAATTTTAAGGACTTTTTATAATTTTTTAAACTTATAGGCCTTTTTTACAGATTATAAATTATTTATAGACTATTTATAATTCATATGCTTTTAATCTACTAATGAATTTAAAATTTTTAGGGTGTTTTTGTACATTTTAAATTTTAAATATTTGTTTATAATTTTTGAAACTTTAAGGGTATTTTCTATAAATTATAAATTATGTAGGGGATACTTATAATTCCTATATTTTAAATATACTGTTAGGTCAGAAATTATCAGAATTTTTATAAATTTATAATTTTAAGGGTTTATTTTACAATTTGTAAAAAGTTCAGAGTGTGTATTACAAATTCCATAAATTTTAGGGGTTGTTTCTGTTATTTGTAGGTTTTTAGTATGCTTATAGGTTTGAAATTTTCAATGTATTTTTTATAAATTTTGAATTTTTATGAGTGTTTTTTTAATTTTTAAAACTTACAAGATATTTTCTCCAAAGTCAAAAAAACTTTTAGTTTCTAGTTAGCATATGCTTTTTAGATTTCTTACTGAATTGAGATAAGTAAAATTTATAATTTTCAAGATGCTTTAATAAAATTTTAATTATAGGGGTGTTTTTGTAATTAAAAAATTTGGAGAATATTTTTTACAAAGTTTAAAAACTTTTAGGTGCTGACTAGCATATGTTTTTTAGATTTCTATTTGATATGAAATAAATAAAGGATTTGAATTATATGAAACGTATCTATTTTATCCAATAACATGTTAAGTCTCATTATAAATAGAATAAATAATTTGATTACCAATTCAAAAAAGATAGGATAATTAGAATAGATTAGGATAACTATGTAATATTTAAAAAAGCTAAGGATAATATTGACCATAGAAAGATTTTCCCGAACTCATATTTTTAAAGGGAGTATGATAACATATTAAGTCTCATTATAAATAGAATAAATAATTTGATTACCAATTCAAAGAAGATAGGATAATTAGAATAAATTAGAATAACTATGTAATATTAAAAAAAGCTAAGGGTAATATTGATCATAGAAAGATTTTCTCGAACTCGTACTTTTAAAGGGAGTATGATATGATAGATGGGCTTTGGGTTTATCATCTCATATATGGGCTTTGGTTAATTAGGCTTGAATCAAATTTTTTGAGAAGGCTAGTCTGTTGTTGCATGTTGGAATACGGGGGCATAGTGGGCTTAGGTTTTTTAACCTACTAGTTGAGATGCACGTGCAATACACGTGGTTAAATATCATGAGTTGAGATGCACGTGGTTGAATATCATGATTATTTAAATTGATAAAAATAAAGTAAAAATAAAAAAAGAAAATAAAGTTTTTTGTGGGATTGATCATCAACTCAATAATTTCTCTCTCAAAAAAAATTACCATTGTTTCCTTCAACCCAGACTGTGGCTACGTAATCTACTATTTATGATTTATAAACACATCAATTTAGTATAATATCTCAATTTATTAATATCTTGAAGTGTTCAAAAAATGGGTGATCATTCAATTCGTAAAAAAATTTTGCATATGAATTTACTTGTAATATGTCCATTAAACTTTTAGTTGTGATTTGGCTCATATTCATGTTAACTTTTAGTTGATGTTTCACTCATATTTATAATATCTAATATTCTTATTCAATTTTATAGCTCATTCTCTGTATCATAGTTGAAAAACTAAAAGTATGAAGAATACATTTTCTTACGAAATTAGAACAGAGAGATTATGATATATTTCGCCATGTGCTGTAAATATAAAATTTTTTTCTTTGATGCAAGGTCTCTATCAAATATTACCCAAAATGATGTGAATGAAAAATGCTATTATAACTCACTTGTTTAGGACAATTGTATTATATATAGGATACATAACTCATCTAGAATATCCATATCTCCTAAGTGGATTTTGTTGTTGTGAGAGCAACATGTTAGATGCTTGTATTCAAACTTTTAGCTCTATAAAAGACGCAAGATTTTAGAGTGCATAGCTTACATATCATAAAATACATATCGATTCATGAAGAATTTTTTATAATAATGATATTATTACATGATATTACTATTCAATATTAAATTAATTTTATCATATAAGATTATATGAAACTTTTTAATAAATTATAAAGTATATATATAGAAACCTCGATGCTTATAGCCAGTAGTTAGGCTCCACAAAATAGGTTAACATTAAAGTTTACTATTTGTAGTACTGTTTACAACGCTATTACCTTTCCTCTTTGTCTTATTATTCACACTTTTCTGATGTAAGTTCTCTTTTGCTAAACATTCAATTGGCTATATTTAATTTTTATAATATCAGAGGTTAGAATGTTCTATTTTATTTAAAAAGTGTTGACATGATTTTCTTAAAAAATATATACACATAGTAACAATAGTATACACTTCAGTGAAACTCAAACATTAGTTTGAAGCCATTTAGAGTGAGGTACTTTCTATGCTAGAATGGTGATATAGTGATTAAACAGTCTAAAAGTCAAAGAAAATATTTCTACAAAGGAAAAATAATTTAATATGTTAAATTAAGAACTAATTTATAAAATTTACATGGGCAGTGCAGATAGCTATAGAAAGTAAGATATATATTTTCATAAAAATTTCATAGTGAGTGACCAACTACAATCATCCTAATTTAAGTATAAATAAATAATTATTATTTTAGTTACTAATTTGATATGCGTAACTATGGAATAAAACAGGAATAGTGATGTGCATACTTAACTATGGTCTAATAATCTTAAGAACGACTTATTTTTCAATATCATCATTAGTTGATGTGTATGTGTATTACACTGAAAACACAATGAAAATTTAGAAAACTACAAAATAGACACCCTCAAAAGTTTTAAAAAGTGTAAAAAAGTACTCTAAAATTTATAATTTACAAATACACAAAACTATTAAATATTACATTGAAATCAAAAAATTATAAAAAAATCATTGAAAAATTTCAAACTTTGAAGTGGTAATTTGCAATGTACTAAACTTTAAGGGTATTTTTTATAAATTTTAAATTTAATAGATTTTTAATTAGTTATGTTCTTTTCAAAAAAGTTATGGGCAATATTTACCATGAATTTTTTTTCTAAACCTATACTTTTAAAATATGTATGATATTTTTACAAAATTTTAATTTTCTAGGGGTTGTTAGTAGTTTTGCATATTACTTGTAGTGTCTATAAGTTAGAAATTATCATGGAGTTTTTTTTTGTAAATTATGAATTTTAAGGAATTTTCGTAAAATTTTTAAACTTATAGGTCTTTTTTACATATTGTAAATTGTTTATAGGCTATTAATACTTCCTATGCTTTCAATTTACTAATAAATTTAAAATTTTCAGGGTGTTTTTTGTAAATTTTGAATTTTAAATGTTTGTTTCTACTTTTTAAAACTTAAAGAGTGTTTTCTATAAATTATAAATTTTGTAGGGAATATTTATAATTCCTATATTTTTAATGTACTGTTAGGTCAGAAATTATCAGAATTTTTATAAAATTTATAATTTTGAGGGTTTTATTTTGTAATTTGTAAAAAATTAAAGTATGTATTGCAAATTCTATAAATTTTTGGGGGTTGTTTGTGTTATTTGTAGGTTTTTAGTATGTTTATAAGTTTGACATTTTCAAGGTGTCTTTTATAAATTTTAAAATTTTAGGGGTGTTTTTGTAATTTTTAAAACTTACAAGATATTTTTTCCAAAGTCAAAAAACTTTCAGTTTCTAGTTAGCATATATTTTTCAGATTTCTCACTGAATTGAGATAAGTAAAATTTATAATTTTTAAGATGCTTTAATAAAATTTTGGATTTGTAAGTGTGTTTTTGTAATTTAAAAAACTTGGAAAATATTTTGTACAAAGTCCAAAAACTTTTAGGTGTTAGCTAGCATTATTTTTTAGATTTCTCTACAAACTGAAATAAGTAAAAGATTTGAATTATATGAAACATATCTATTTTATCAAATAACATGTTAAGTCTCATTATGAAAAAAATAAATCATTTTGTTACCAATTCAAAGAAGATAAGATAATTAGAATAGATTAGGATAACAATGTAATATTCAAAAAAACCCAAGGGTAGTATTGATCATAGAAAGATTTTCCTGAACTCGTACTCTTAAAGGGAGTATGACTATGTATAATATATATGTAAAATGACATGAGGGGGGTGCATGATACTCCCCCGCCCCCACCATACTCTGCCCCTACAAAAAAAACTCTTTTGTCCTTAAAACTAAGAAATTTATCTCCGAGCTCAAAACTCGAAAATGGGCTGGAGAAGTAGGGAAATCGAATAAGCCTATTTCTTTTCTTACAATTACTTTTCCAAGAAACTAACCAAACAACCTCAGGAAAAATTCATAGGATTGTTATTCTTTTCATCTCACTTGTGGGTCCCAATTCATGTGATTGAGCCTCTTTTCCCATGTTTTTGTTGCAAACCAAACAATAAAATAGAAATGGAAGCTAGAAATAGATTTCCACTAATATAATTTTCCCAATTCTTTTTTTTAAAGCCAAACAAGTCTTTCTCCCTAATGGCCTGTTTGGATGGAGGGTAGAAAAAGGAAGGGGAAGAGAAAATTTGGTTTACTTTTGTTTGGAATTTTTATTTAGAAGGGTAGAGCAGGAAAATGAGGGGGAAAATGAACTAAAATCTTACCCGTAAATTGGGGGGGTAAAGAAGAAGAACGAAAGGAAGGGAAATTTTTTTCTTCATTCCCTTCCTTTACATCTCCCAAACACACCATAAAAAACTAAAATGAAAGAAAGTGGAGAAAAGGGGAAATACAACAAAAGGGTTTAAAACAGACTAGGCCTTTCGAAAGCCCAGCCCAGCCCATAACCAAATACAGATTTTAGCCGCGGATCAAAACTCGAGATAGAAAAATCTAGATCAAAACACCTAGGGCTTGTTTGGATTGAGGGGAATAAGGGTGAAGGGAAGTTAGGGAAACCATTCACCTCCATTCACCTTATTTGGGAACATTTAGGAGGTGAAGTTATTCACCCTAGTTCCCCTTGATTCACCCCCTAGGGGGGTTATTCATTGGGGTAATTTTTAGGGTAATGAGATTATTTTTGGAACAACAATGTTTAGTGTTAGTCATTGGGGTATTTGGAACTGGTGTAATCTTTGTGGTGTTATTGGTTTGTTGGGGATAATTGGGATAAATACTCCACTTCCCCCTAAATTACACTAACTGTATATTGGTGTAAAAATTGGGATAATGGGATAATTTTTGGAACACCACTTTTTGGTGTTATTCATTGGTGTAATTAGAACTGGGGTAAACTCTTTAGTGTTATTGGTTTGTTAGTGTAATTGGTGCACAAAAACTCCATTACCCCTAAAATTATCCCAGCTATATAAGCTTGACTCAGCCCCCAGCCCCAAATTTACCCCCTTTCGCCTCCTGGAACAAAAGAGGGGATCGATTACTCCACTTCCGATCTCGAGCTCGAGCGAGATCACGATCGCCGTCATCGTTCTCGAGGGCGTTCACCCGTTCCTCCGTCATCGTTCTCGAGCCTGAGCCAGCTCCGCCGTCGCCGTGGTCGAGGTCGCTCGCGCCGTTCTCGAGCTCGTTCGCCCGCCGTCGCCGTTCTCGAGCGCCGGATCTGCTGTCGCCGTTCTCGAGCGCCGGATCTGCCGTCGTCTCCTCCGCCGCCTCCTCCGCACCACCGCCTCAACCTACCTAACCCAGGTACCTTGGCCTTCAATTATATCTCAGTTCATATAGTTGATCTGAAAACTGTTCATTTTTTTGAGAAAAATGGGCTCAATTTCTCAGAGAATGTGTTCAATGTTCAATGTTCAATGTTCATGTTCCAACAATATGTGCCTTGTGTGAAGCATCAATACATCTGAAATTGGTATATCCCAAAAATGCGTGAAATTTTGGTTAAATTGACAGATATTTGATAGCATTTGACCTCTTAATTGTTATTGAAAATTTGAGTTCCCCAACCATTATGCAGGGTCACATTATATCACTTTATGACATTTTCCCCATATATTTCCCTCTTGTTCTTTTGATCAAATGGAATAGATATCCAACAATGAGGTGACTAATTTGCTGCATCTTTTATCTATAATGAGGTGAATAGATATCCATTTTATGTTTCACTTGTCACTGTCACGTTTACTTTTCACTTCTAAAGTGGCAATTGATAGAGTTATGGAAATTTCGGATCATAGAGACCAATATGAGTATATAACAATTTTATTTGCTCACTATTTTGTAGAAGACTTTGGTTCAACCTAGTGTCATGTGCTTTGGCCTCTTGGTAGCTGAATCTTTCATTCCTTTGCTGCCATTGGCATCTTTGAAACTAGTAAAAGAAGTCAGCAGAGATATTAGGTAGGAAGCAGAAAGTATTCAAAATTTTAGTTGTCTCAGGCTACTGATAACAAACATATACTTCTCTAGTGATCCTGGATTGTGGTTGCTCCTCCATAGTTCACACATATATCAAATATTCTCTATTTTATTTGTGAAAGAGATTTTTGTTGCTTTTAACATACTAGGAATTTCATGCTCTTGACTTTTGTGTTTTGTATGTGGTGATTTATGCAACTTTTATGCACTCAATCCTTATTTTTAGGTCACCTATTTGGTATAATACGTATTTCAATCATCATTTTCTTTTTCGTTTGCTGATTCATTTTGACCTATTAGTCTGAGAATCTCAAGCATCTGTAACTTATCTTTCAGGGAGTACCTCGCCCCATGATACCTAGACATAGCAAACCCAGGCGTGTAGATTTGTACTATTCAAGCTGGTGTATTCGTGCAGGTAATGCAAGTGCACAACTATATCCTTATACAAAGTACAAATATCATTTTCTCGAGACAGCTAATTAATTTTACCTTCTCAATACAATATTCGCAGTTGAGTCAAGAAGAGGGGATGGCCAGATGACAGCCTGTGAGGTCCTTCTCTTCCATCACGAAGACATGGGCATCCCGTGGGAAATAGCGAAACTAGGAGTAAGACAAGGAATGTGGGGTTGTGTTCGAAAAATTGAGCCGGGCCTTCGTGATTACCAAAGTGCCCGAAGCTAAGGCCAGCCACAATCGAAGTACGCATCCATGGCAAATATCAATACCAAAGTGCATACCGATTACCTAAAATCATTAGAGGGAAGCAGTAAAGAATCGTCAGAAGAGATTGTAGAAGTCCAGAAGAAGAAAACCTGTGGAAATAATCTCCCTAAATTCCTTATAGTTGGAGGTGCAGTCATCGCTGCTTGTAGTATTGATCGAGGGTTGTTGACGAAGGCAGTCATATTTGGAGTTGCAAGAAGGTTCGGCAAGCTAGGGAGGTTATGATTCTGATCAAGAAAGCAAAGAGAGTTATATATACTTAGCGAGGATTCATTGAGCTACCCTTCTTGTCTGAGAGGATCACGGGGAGTAGTTTTGTTATTGTTTCATCATAAATCATAAAGGAAGATATGTGACAAAGAGATTTGACTGTATGTATCATGTTTGATCTCAGTTCGAAAATCTTTGTCGGCGGCGACGCCGAGATCGAGGAAGAGGAGGGTGAGGAGAGGGCTGGGGAGGAGCGCCTCCTTCAAGGCGAAGAGGGATGAGGCGCTGTGCAAGATCCCGGGGAGAACAATGCAGTGAGATTTGGGTTCATGATTATGAAATGATTAATGTTTCTGGTTCATTGGGGAGACGAGAACGATGCAATGAGAGTTGGATTCCTGATTATGAAATGCTGTGATCCTGTTGTTTATATATTGGTTTGGATGCCTTTGAAGTTTTGCTTAATTGATTGATATAATTTGAAAGAATTGGTATATAGCAGATTCTGCTATGATTATTCTTGCTCAGTAATGGGATGGGTTCCTCCTAAATAAGCCCTTGAGATCGTGTAATTGTTGTAGTCATTCTATTGAAAATTTTGTGCTTGTAAAATTGTTTCAGCCAAATTTGTTGAGCAACAGATTAAAATTTGTTAATCTATCATAATAGTTAAAATAAACATAATATTAATCCAAATTATTATTTATACATCAAAATAAACATAATATTAATCCAAAATAAACATAATATTAATCCAAATTATTGCAATTAAAAAATTTGTTAATCTATCATAATAGTTAAAATAAACATCAAAATAATCTTAAA
>BQKN01065315.1:185286-196335 GCA_022839385.1 Asparagus kiusianus
CAATTGGTACAAAATAAAACACAAGACCTTAATCGTCTTCCCCAAATCGAAGATAACCCAGCGCCTCTCTCTCTCTCTCACGGTGACAAATTTCCCTTTCGTCGAAATCTTGTGAGCAATTTCTATGACTTTAAACCCCGACATCTTTCAATTGTTTAATTTAATATAGTGGTTGAAATGTTGAATAAGTCGCTTAATGGAACTCTATATTTTGTGATTATGTTGTTTCTGAGTATAACCTTGACATTTTCCCCCTTTCTGTTGTGCTTTCATTAGTACTATTTGAGTCTGGAACTTTTATTTTGTGAATAAGTTGTTTTAAAATATGAACAATTCTTGTAGATGCAACCAGCATTTATTTTTTTGTGACATGAACTTTGTTTCTGTGAGGCGCGCATCGCCTTGCGCATGGTGCGCATAACAGAGATTTGTGCTTTTTAACACTGATATTTGTATAAAACTAAAACAAAATCGAAATGGGAACAGATTAGTTAGAACTATTTTCAAGTATACTACATATAGGACAACAAACCAATGTCCCAAAGTATACATCATATAAAAGGAAGAATTATGTTATATTTTCTCATGTAAATGCATTGTTTAGATTGACTATTTTGAGAAAATAGTCAAGAGTGGGCATTTCACTTAGAGTTTGAAGTGTCCAAATCAACGTGTAAAATCATTGAATATAACCTTTATCATTAAAACTAGTTATAATTGAATTTCAAGTATTTTTAATACTTCTTTTTTTAATCAATATTTACATACTACACGTTTTATATGTTTTTACATATTTGGCTAACCATGTCCAAGATATTTAAAATGACTGAACACTTCTTGCTAGTATGTATTTCATTTTAAAATTATTTAGATTTTTAGAAAGATGTAATCGTTTCTATACATTCTCCGTCACTAAAACTTCCAGTGCTATGTTTTGCAGTGAATTCTCTCTTGTTTCAGAGCCTGGTGCATAAATATCTCCTCTGCTTGACAATACCACTCGGTTTAGGAGAAACAAGAGCAGGATAGAACCAAAAGGAACAAGAAAAAAATAAATAGAAAAAGAAAGCCCTAGAAAATTTAATCGGAGAATAGGCAAAAATGCCGCAAGTTCGTATCGTCGCGAGAAACTTCATGGACATGGTGGCTGCTCTCCCTGCTGTTAAGCTTGACAAACTCTACGAGAGCTCCTTTATCTGCGAAGCCGTCCTCAGGTTCACTCCCCTCTCTTGTTGCATTCTGTCATGGTTTTAGTGTATTCCATGAGAGCTTGAATCAAGCTGATCCGAACTGGATTCTTGCACAAAATCTGATAGATCGGCTGATGGCTGCTTGATTATATCATTGGGACTCATTCATCTTCATATTTACTGAGAAAAAAGAAGAAGGGATTTAGATTCAGCGTAATTAATGAGCTTTTCTTCTTAGGTCTCTCCCGCCTCTAGCGAAGAAGTATGTTCTACAAATGTTATTTATTGATTCGCCAGTGACAGCCAAGTTTATGGAAGAGTGGGTGCTAGCAGATGGATATTCTAAGCACAAAGTGGCGATTGATAGGTTACTTCAACTGAGGGTTTTTATTGAGGCCAATGACAGGTAAATTATATGCTATGAATGAAGTCTTATGCTGTAGGACGACTCAATCATGTTCCAATGATTCCAGTATCAAAATGAGCAAACATGGCTGCAATTTTATGGTTCTCTGATATTTCTTTGGCTTCTTTTATTAATTAATTTGTTGCTAACGTTTGAGAAAACTTTTGGTTGTTATCTATATTGTGCGTTAGAATAAGTTTTGGATATTGGGTTGAACCCATTGGGTAGTGAATGAACCCGTATCCAATAAGGGTGCGAAATGATTGGGTAAGACGATCATAAGAGACAAAATGAGATATGAGAAAGCTGAAACTCTTTCTTGGGATTGAAGTTACTTATAGGAAACTTGGGTTACTTCTCTTCCAAAAGAAGTATACCTTAGATCTTCTAGAGGAGACTAGTTTTCTCAGTTATAAACCGGTCAGCACCCCAGTGGAAGCAGATGTGGACTTTTGGAACGAAGAAAGAGATCTCTTTTGAGGACACTAGGCAGTATAGGAAGTTGATTGGCAAGTTGATCTTACAGTTACTAGACTGATATATTTTTTGCTTTTTGAGTCGATTCATGTACATGCCTAAAGAGGTTCACTGGAGAGCAGCTATGAGGATTTTTGCATACATCAAGAGCTCTCCTAGAAAGGGCTTACTGTATAAAAATCATGGGCATTTGTAGATCTCTGCTTATTCAAACTTGAGCTATGTTGGAGATACAGTGGATAGAAAGTCCACTAACAGATATTGTACTTTTGTTAGTGGTAATCTAGTAACTTGGAGAAATAAGAAGCAAGAAGTGGTATCTCAGTCTAGTATAGAGACTGAATACAGAGATATGACGCATGCTACTTGTGAGATGAAGTGTTGAAGAACTTGGTGGCAGAGCTCGATTTTGTTCAGTCGGGACAATTTCAAGAATCCACCTTGAATTTTGACTTCAATACGTGTCATACTCGTGTAACTGTCAACTGTGAAGTCTTCTGCTTCTTTCAAACACCCTCTCTATGCAAGTATTGTAGTGGTAAGGAAAATGTGATTCTGATAGATGACCAACAACCTCATAAGCCAGATTCATGCAACTTGTAGCATTATATGATATCATCTTTATGTAAATATTTATGTGATACCCTAAAACGTGATCAGTAGATTCCTGCAACATGTGTAGTATACTCGTATGCTATAACTAAATGCATATTATTTCTTGGGTTTCTTTCTCCTAAATTTAAGTTTGTCTTCTCATCTCATGCGTAAACGTTTCTTCCATTTTTTTGTTTGAACTATAATTAGACTGTTATTTTTATTGCTAAGAATCATGTATTGTGATAATCAGACTGCTATTTTTATTGCTAAAAATCATGTCTTTCATGAGAAGACGAAACACGTAGCCATTGATTGTCACTTGATTAGGGATGATGTAATGAAAGAGGTGATCTGCACTCCATTTACACTCCTACTTAAGAACAATTGGTGGATATTCTCACCATCGCTGTTTCTTCTAAGATGTTCTTTGTTTTGTGTAGTAAGTTGGGCATGATAGATATCTAAGCTCCAACTTGTAGGGAAGTATTAGAATAAGTTTTGGATATTGGGTTGAACCCATTGGGTAGTGAATGGTTCTATGTCCAATAAGGGTTGTATATCTACGTTTTCCTTTTGATTAAGATTCTGAATTTGATATTATCGTTCGCTAACATTTTGCAGGGAGTGGATAGAGAATTTTTTTAATTAGTCGGGGTTGGGAACCCCGACTATTTGGTCCCGTAGCCGATTCTCCATTTTTGAGCGAGTGGGAGGATCTGCCAAATGATCAGGTTGGCAACCCCGACCATTTGGTTGACATATTCGCAAGCGTTGGCAAAGCGTCAAAATAATTGGGGTTGGAAAACCCGACCATTATGGTCGGGGTTGGCAACCCCAAAGAGTTTTGTCCTTAATTCTCCTTGCTAATCCTACAAGGTATGGGAGGTTGTCCTAATTAGTCGGGGTTGCTAACCCCGACTAATTAGGAATTTGATTTTTTAAAACGACCTAGTTTTTAGCCACGATGCTAACGTGACGAGAAACTAGGTCGATTTCTGTAATAAAGTTCGGAATGGGTCGATTTTTGCGATAAAAGTTTGGATTGGGTCGTTTTTAATTTTTTTTTATTTCTTCCCCTATTGTTGACAGAAATTAATTGTAAGTTTCCTCTTTATTCCCAATTTATTTGTATAATTTCTTTTTTGCTTTTAATTATTTTTCTTTCCTTTCTTTTTGTCCATATGATTTTCGTACTTATTCATTGGGCGAAGAGGATCTAGTTGAAAGAATCAATCAAATTCACTAATAGCTAATGTATGTAAGTTGTTATTTGTCATCTCTTACACTATAATATATTTGTTGATGTTTGGCTAACAAGATATTCAAATCTCCATGATGGAATATTTCTGTTTTTAGGTACGTACAGACAATTTTCAAATTGTACAAAGGATAGTATTATAAGCATACGAAGATATCATCCTTACGGAAATGCTGACCAAACTTCCTCTGAAAAGTCTTCTTAGGTTTAAATGTGTGCGCACATTGTAGTGTGACTTGATATCCGATCCCTATTTCATTAAAAAAACACCTGGATTTCTTGAGAAAGAAACCTCAGCTCCTGATTACGCCTTATTCTATAGATGAGCAACGGGAAATTGGAATATGTGCCTACACACCCACCAAGATACATGCTAATCTCATGTTTGAAAAGGAATTCTCGACGAAGAACTTTGACACATCCGCAACATGTCGATGGTCTTTTATTACTGAACACAGTGACTCGTTTGCACATATACAATCCAAGTACTAGGGAGTTAACAATGTTACCAAAAGGCAGTGACCACTTACCCACCATTGATTTCCTTGATCGAAGGGCTAGATTTGGGTATGATGCACACAACAAATGCTACAAAGTGGTCTAGTATTTCTATCGATGGCATGATTTTGCAAATAAGACATGAAGCCTACACGTCGAAATCTATGATTTAGGAAGAGGTGTTGGAGAGTTCTCGACAAGGATCCTCCTTATGCTATCTACACCGTAGAATTCCCTTGTGTCTTTCAGTGGAGTCGTTTACTTCAAGATCAATAATCTCCTTCACACATCCTCACCGAAAGGCATAGTAGCTTTCAATCTTAAAGATGAGAAATTCAAAAAGACTGATCATCCTTCTTGTTTCTCAAGTGCGAATGCAGTAGATGATAGAGCATTGATAAATAATTGAATTGGAAAGTGAACTATACTTTTTTAGATTATCATGCAACAAGTCAAAACTAGGCATACTTTTAATATAATTAGTAAAGTCTCACAGCATAAGATTCGCTGTCCAGTTGGATTAGTGAAGGAAAGCTTTATTTGGTTGGCAAATACAACAGGATGCAGGGATTGGACTTGTTTGATCCACGAACTGGTTTGTTTCAAACAGTGGTTCAACAATTGAAGGATTTAGCATATTTCAAGTCACAAGATGAAACATTTTTTCATGTTATCAAATATGTGGAGAGCCTTGCGTCCATCACAACTCTGAGATTACTGTCTTCATGAGAAATTCTTTTCTAATTTTTTTTATTTCATTAATAGGGGTCTGGTCAATAAATTTCTATCATCTTAAGGATTCTGCTGCTGGATATATATGGCAAACTCTAGCTACGAGTGGGGACAAAGATTGAATGTTAAAAGATTTGAAGAATTAAAACTACTAGAGCATTATATATATATATATATATATGGCAAACTCTACCTACGAGTGGGGACAAAGATTGAATGTTGATAGATTTGAAGAAATAAATCTACTAGAGCATGAAATTGGTGCTAAATTTATGTTTGCTTTATGAAATGTTTATCTTACGCTAAAGAAAGTAGTTTGCTTGTTGCAACTGGAGCTCTGCTCTTAGTTTCTAGATTATCAAGTAATGAAATAAAAGTTTGAGGTTGTTTAGAATTTTTTTCATCTCTGTATATTTTGGTTTTTCGTGTTTATTTGGTAGGTGAGAAAGTATATAAGAGGAAAAATATTATCGCGCTTCTTGCTACATGCACACAGAGGAATAAAACTTTAACTTCTCTTGAAAAATTTCACAACCCTTAGAATGTTCTTTATCACTTATAAACCTCTAGCTTTTAATAAAATTTATTGCAACTCGCGTCCTCTGGTCATTGATATATCAATGCATTCAAAAAGAATGAATCATATGATAGAATCGAGAAAATTTTGCCCTAAATCCAATTTGGTCGGGAGAATACCAAAGAGGGCTTAAGTAAAGGCCTCAAATATTTTTACTTGAATAATATCTCACATCTCATTATGTGGTGTGATTATAATGTGTGTCATCACATTAGTGATGCTTCATAACTCATTGTTGTGGTTAGTAAATTATATTTTTGTTTTTTGTTCAGCTATGCTTTTTTCAATCTTTTCTAAATAAAAATTATGTTTCTGATGTTTTGTTTGCATTCACAGACAAAACAATGCTAAATATTTGAAATGAATCAAAAAATTTACTTGATCTGCGTTCACAGACAGAACAATGCTAAATATTTGAAATGAATCAAAAGACCTTAGAAGCATTATGCAATTTATACATCATGCTCAATGTATGAGAACCTGTGGTTTTTATCTACTTGTAGTTTATTGATACTACTAGATCTATGTAAAGAAAAACCTGAAACTCCAATACTTATAATTTCTTTTGTGGATTCTTGTGGATGTTGTTTGTTTCAAGGATGCTTCCATGAAAGATGAACTGTTAATTATTTATACGTCAAGTATTTTGCTTAAACACATTGCTGAAAAACAATTTCAAGAATCCACCTTGAATTTTGACTTCAATACGTGTGTCATACTCATGTAATTGTTAACTGTGAAATCTTCTGCTTCTTTCACCCTCTCTCTATGTAAGTATTGTAGTGCCAAGGAAATTGTGATTCTGATAGATGACCAACGACCTCATAAGCCAGATTTATGCAACTTGTGGCATTATATGATATCATCTTTATGTAATTATTTATGTGATACCCTAAAACATGATCAGTAGATTCCTGCAACATGTGTAGTATACTCGTATGTTGTAACTAAATGCATATCATTTCTTGGGGTTCTTTCTCCTAAATTTAAGTTTGTCTTCTCATCTCATGCGTAAACTTTTCTTCCATTTTTTGTTTGAACTATAATCTGTTGTATGGTTATTTTTGACTGAAGATAGTCATGTACTTTCACTTTCTAAGTATTAATTAAGATAGATGTGTCCAAAGTCATTTTGTACTAAGTATATCATTGTCATATGAACAGGAAAAAAGAGAACAGTTACAAGATGAACCCAAAATTTCAGAGCAATATGCAGAAATACTTGGTCCATGGGTAAGTTCTATTATTCACTCTCCCTTCCTCCATTTTAGTTTGTTAAAATTAATTGCATATTAATGGTAGTTTTAAATTCTGAAATGAACAAATATAATTGCGGTACATAAGGTACTTGTAAGATTGAATCATTGACCTGCTTAGTAAGTTTGCTTATGAAGGAATACTTTGCAATCTCTCTCTGGTGTAAAAATTTAACAACTTTTTGAGCTCGAGTTTTCTTAGTAGTAAATAGTGTTGCTGGAGAGAGGATATTAACTCAGTACTATTGCAGCATAATATACATAGCTGTTTTTTTTTTCTTTTTGATTTTTTGAATGTCACAAGCATTAGCGAACAAGAAAATATCCCTAAAAGAATTCTTTGCGGTCTGTATATCTTTTCTTTTCTTATTTTAAGGTCATACGAAAATATGTGCTGCTTTTCGTTGGAAGAAACTACGACGGATTTTCATAAATTTGTTGTCTTCTCGATTTATTGGCAGCTACCTTCTTGTTTCTTTCCTTTTCTTTTCTTTTGGGATAAAAAACAATTTACTCTTCTTTCTACCTTCTGTTGTTTATAGAGTAAGAGCATTGTCACTACATGTGTTACTCGTGTAGCAAGAGTCAGTACATAGTAGAAATGAGTTGTTGAGAAGAATTTGTGACTGGCAGTAAATTGTTGGACTTGTACAAACTTGGGTGTTGAGTAATTGTTCTTATTAGATTAGATGAAAGAACTAATGGACGCATGTTGAGCCTGACAGACGGGTGCATTCTGGATGCATAACTGAATTATATAGTTGCAGAAGTTGTTGAATATTGCAGTCACATTCAATTTTCATGTCAATGGAGACATGATTTTTTCCTTCATTTCAAATATTTTTTTAATCCCGTGGTGCAGATCAATCTTTAACTTTTTTTATTTTGGTCACTCTATTTTGGTGCAAAATCAACTTTTTTAATCCTTGATTTCCTGTGGCTAAAAATGTAATGAACTTCATTTATCACTACACGCACATTTCTCTCTTTACAAACAAGAAGAGATGTGGCATTACAGTCCTTGATTGGAGCAATATTGAGATTGGAATAAGAAGTGGACACTAATTAATACTGGTAGCATTTTCCTTTACACAGAGTTATTGTCTGGAATCCTTTCTTAAAGCTACCCAATTTTGATTAGAATGGTGCTGAAATAATGTGGTATTAGGAAGGAAAAAAATTACTTGCCATCAGAATATGGACTGAGCATATCTGGATTTCTGATGATTTTTATGTTGGATGTTCTTAGATGCTGTAGAGCTTTAAAATCTCAAGTGTGTTCAAATACTGAGCATGTTGATCTAGGGTCGTAGGCGACTAAGAAAGCTGTACCAATTTTAAATGTGAATCCTTGTGCTAAATACTGACTTCAAAACATCATGCATGTTTTGTGGAATTAGGATGACATAATATCTAGCACCATGCATGTTTTATCTGATAAGCCAGTGTCCTAATATCCTCTATTTATGTCTTCCACAACCCTTTAAGAGGATCCTGGTCTACCAATAGCTATGACATCTTTTATTTTGATTTCAATAGTTATTCTGTAGTGCAAACTTTAGTGGGATTTAATCCCACTATGCAAGGTGTATTTACATCATGACCATATTTACTTCAAGCCGTTCTTGTATGGCTTGGTGCTTTTTTCTTTATCTCCTGTTCTTATCCTTTTTTTCGGTTCAGAGTGGAGGGGAAAAAATTATGGTCACATGACATGTGATTGAAATACATGATTCTAGAAGAACCAAATTAAGAGCTGTATATCTATGATATGAAAAGGGGAAAAATTCATAGGACTGGAAATCCCTTTCTTACATAATGAATGCTGGGTTTGCCCAAGTGATGCAAGACAAGTTATGATTCAGTTGATTTTATTTGGTAATTTAGTTGGATTTTATTTAGGAGATTTTATTTTAGTTGATGGGCATATGCAGTTTGAGAGTTTATCTTTTTAGATGTTTATTTTAGATATTTGGTGAGGATAATATTTTCAGTTTTATTAGATTAGATTTAGATGATTTGATGTTTGTTAAGTTTATTCTATAAATAAGTTGTATCCTTCATGAGGAAGGATCTTGATTGATGAATAAAATTATGGTTTTGTGAGAATTTTTGAGTGATTCCTCAAGGTGTAAAGCAATTTAAGAAACTAGTCTATCCTATTTTATTTGTTTTTTTATCTTAGATTTCTTTGATTTAAAAAGAGAAGAGAAAGTTACTGTTTTCTGAGACTATTCACCTGTTACTACTCACCGCCATTGTTCATCCATCCTCCGATGATTATCCGATCCTTTTTCCAATGTCGTTTTTCAATTTCAAATTCAATCACAATCCATTCCCCATCAATTGGTATTAGAGCAAGTTCTGCAATCCACGATAATCATAGGTAAATATCCACTTCCTCTATCTCAACAACTTGAATTTAATCATTTGAAATTCAGCAATATGTCTTATTTTTATGGATTTGATAGATATGAAGAAAGATATGATTTTGAGCTTTAGATGCAAGATTCAGAAGACTTATTTACTATTTATGATTTGTCAGATTAGGAGATGTATATGGAAGTAAAGTGTAGGTTAAAACGAGAAGCTCGGGATTGGTGGTTTCGTAGCAATTCCAATCATCAGTCATAGATATATTCGTGAGCACCGATGAATTTTCTGCTTGAAAAGAGATTCTAGTTATCCAACTAGAACAAGAAAACATTATTATTTTTCTTCAAAACCCAAGATAAAAGTGTCCCAGACCCGGTCGGATGTAACTCTACAATATGAACCTAAGTCAAATCCATAGTCAAAAATGGACCGGACACCAAAATCGGAAGCAGAACCTGAACAAGACTTGAAGCCAATACAGTGCTTGAATCTGAACAATATCCAGAACAAGAAGAAAATGAGAAGATAGATTCAAAGCACGAACTTGAACTCAAGGCTGAATAAAGACTAACGCAAGATTGACTCAGAGGCCGAGCGTGAATAAACCCTAAAGTCCGAGTCCAAAATTGAAGTGCAGTTCGAGATACTTCCAATCTGTAGTAATTCGATAATATAGTTTGTCATCCAAATCCTCTGCGACCTACACGTTATTGAATTATGCAAATAACTTTAAAGATATTGTAGTGCATACAACAATACTACCCACTAAAGGAATTTTTATACTCTCCATTCATAAAATTTTAGGTCGAATTTTTTGGACAAGTTAAGATTGAGTTGATTTTATTTGGTAATTTTGTTTGGATTTTATTTGGGAGATTTTATTTTATTTTATAGGGATTTTCAGTTTGAGAATTTATCTTTTTAGATCTTTCTATTAGATATGTGGTTAGGATAATATTTTTACTTTTATTGGATATGATTTAGGTGATTTGGTGTTATCTTCATTGTTAAGCTTATTCTATAAATAGGTTGTATCCAAACAAGAGGAAAGGACATTGACTGATGAATAAAATTATGGTTATCTGAGAATTTTAGAGTGATTCCTCAAGGAGTGAAGCTATTTATCCATAAGCTAGATGTTGTGCTATCCTAATTTATCTATTATTTTTATCATAGATTTATTTCATTAAAAAAAAAGGAAAGAGAGAGAGAGAGAGAGAGAGAGGAGGGAGAGGGAGCTACCGTTCGCCGAGAGAGAGAGAGAGCTACCGTTCGCCGAGAGAGAGAGAGAGCTACCGTTCGCCAACACTATTCACGGGTCACTGTTCACCAGCATTGTTCATTCATCTCCGGATGATTATCCGATTCGTTTTCCAGTGGCTTTTTTTAGTTTCAAATTCAGTCAAAATCTTTTCCCGGTCAACAAGTCTTAAGGTTGTTTCTCCTGCATTGAACTACATGATCACTAAACCATGCTACTCCTTTGTCCAAACAACATGATCAACTGTTAATGCAAACTCTATGCTTGTATAAACCATGTTCCATGCCATGCCTAGAAGCTATGTTCACCCGACACGATCAAATTGGTCTCGTACCCGTGTCGGGTACGTTTTGGGTGCGGATCCGCACCCAAACGGTAGGGACACGGCGATTTCAAGAGTGAGGGGGGGGGGGGGAAATTA
>BQKN01065315.1:196435-208610 GCA_022839385.1 Asparagus kiusianus
AAGAGTGAGGGGGGGGGGGGAAATTACAAACCTGAAGGAGGGAAGACAGTCGAGGGAGGAGTAAACGACGATCTTCGAGGGACGGCGAGCTTCAAGGGATGACGAGCTTCGAGGGAGGAGCCGGCGACGAGATTCGAGGGAGGAGTCGGCGACGAGATTCGAGGGACGACGAGCTTCGAGGGAGGAGTGAACGACCAGCTTCAAGGGAGAACAGTGAACCCGAGCCCTAGAATCAACTTGGAGTCACAGATCTGAAGGAGGAGAGAGGAGGGAGAGAGGAACCGATCTCCTTGGAGTGATCTGAAAGAGGAGAGAGAGGAGAGAGGAGCCGATGTCTCGTGGCGACGTTTGGGTCTGCGTTTGGGATGTAGGGTTTTCTTTTTTCCTGGGTTTGGGTCTGGGTTTGGGTTTGGCTCGTTTTGTTAGAGGGATCTAGGGTTTGGGTTTGGGTCTGGGTTTGGGTTTGGGTTACTTTTGTTTTTTAAAATAGTTGGGTGGGCCATTTAAACGGCCTGCTTAGCTTTGAGTTTGGGTTTGGACTTAAGGAGTAAGCTTGTTTCTCAATAGAAATTTAATTTAATAAAATTGCTATAATTATTGAAATTAAACATAGTAAAATTGCTCTAGTTAATATAATTGTTAATTTTTAATATATATAGCCGTGTCCCCGTACCCTACTTTTTACAAATTTATCGTGTCCCGTACCCATACCCGTACCAGTGTCCGTACCCGTACCCGTACCAATGCAACCTTGCCTAGAAGAAACCTTGGTCATCAACCATGAGGTTACAGGACGACACCTCATGTAGACAGTCAGCCACTATCAACACCCAATCAACAAGACCTATAACACCTTGATCATTGTCGATTTATGATGATCTGTGCGATACTAGCAGTAGAGTCCCTCCCACCCACCCAAAAAAAAAAAAAACAAATTTGCATCCACCACTGCATTCAGAGAGCTGATAACACAGGATTGCACATTTGGGTTGGCTCAATCTGTTTAAATTGAGCCATTCGATCAACTCATAATGCTCTAATTGCTTTTCCATTCTCCGCCTATAGTGTTTGGTTTTTGGAGCTCATATCAAATCCGCATAGCTGAGAAGTAGGGTTGCATCCTTTGGTTGGCTCGATCCAAGTATTGGTGCTTGACCACTTGACTTGAGCCTGCCATGTCAGCGTGTAGTTATCACTCAAATTCTGGAAGAAACAAGCCCTGGTTTCCTTTAAATCATATCTGTTAAACAAAGAAAATTTTATACATACTATTTGTATACATAGAATCGCTAAGCAAATAATGTTAAAAGTCATGTTTAGAATTCTACAACAATCACTTGATTTCTAAACCATATCTGTTAAACAAATCATGATTCTTTTATTAGCCAAAAATATTTAAGCACTTGAAAGGACACTACTAATTTTCAATGATAGTTTAAATTTTAAATACAATAAGAGGACCCAAAAGAATCATTTTATTAAATTTATTATATCAGTCTACGAATGAGCACCCTGTTTGAACATTACAACATTCATATCAAGTGAATCTTTTAGTTCAAATTCTTTTATCTTATTGCAGTGGAACTCTATCTAGAGAGCCAATGTCCTCCAATATCACAGGGAGATTGCCAAGCTTAGAGGATCTAGAGGCCTATGCTCTTGAGCAATGGGAGGTTCTCTCACTGTCCTTATATTTTCTATATTACGACTTTTAAGTATATTCAATGGTATTGCACCTTATTCTCTGTTCCAAGTCATATGGTTTGGGCCATTTGCTTCATATTTTTATATTCTTGAAGATAATAATATTCTTTCACCTTGTGGTAAACAGTGTTTCTTGTTGCAACTCATAAGCTCAGCTCAAGTGGAGAGGGCAACGAATTTCAGCTCCTCTATGATGCGAGTTTTTCAGCGAGGTCTTTTGAGTTCAAGGTTTTCTGCTTTGAAATTTCCTTATTTAAGTTGGTGGATTCACAGCATATAGATATCTGACAAGTAGACATGCATGAAATATTTACAGTTCTGATGCCATGCAGGGAAAATGAAGCTGTGAGGTTAACTGAGAATGGCTTTCAGTTCCTGGTTTGTTTCCATTAAACCTTCATTGATGAATTCGTTATTCGCAGTCATAGTACCTTATGATTGTTTCTTTAAACAGCTGATGGATACAAATGCCCAATTATGGTACATAGTAAGGGAATATATCTCATCTTCAGAGGTATGAATTCTAGCACTCCTTCCGTAACTTCCAGTCGCACCAGCATATTTCTCATCATTACTGGTGCTCATTATGAGCAAGTACTTAATACCTCTAAATATTTAATGTACTTTATTTGTGCTTTTATATATATAGGATATGTGAAAGGCGTTTCTTCGTTTTATTAGTGCCTTTTGATTGTAATCCTGAATAGAAAACCTGTCATGTTCCGCTTCTACACTCTTTATTTATCAAGTAAAATTGTGAAGGATCGCTATTTGATTTCACGAGTATTATCGGCGTAACTGATAATGTAGAATTTCCTACCTTTTGACTAGACTAGAGTCTTCTATAACTTATATCAAAGTGCTTTGTTTTTCTTGCTAGAAACTTGGAGGGTTGCTATCAGATTTGCAGCTGGTTATAAAATTTTATTAAATCTTTTTGGAGTTAGTATCTGACTCCAGATTTGATGGGAAAAGGCAAACGTTTAAGCCCTATCTATCTATTTAATACTTAGCATGTGCGCATAAATGTTGGTTGTATGTACCTATATGTGCATACATGTATAATTATGCATGTATTTATGTATGTGTGTATGTCTCTGTGAGCGTGCGTGCGTGGACATATGCATGCTTGTATGTTTATGTCCATTCTTTCTAAGTTTGTGCCCCATGTGATTTACCTTTTTGGATATTCTAATGCTTTGACTTTTCTTATTGGTTGAAGGATCGTGGTGTGGACCCAACAGAACTAATATCATTTCTGCTTGAGCTTAGTTTTCATACCATGGGCAAGGTATTGGTTGTATTTGCTTTTCGTTATAAAACTGTTTCAAGTTATTTACAGTATATTTATGTCTCAATGATAATTGTAGGCTATTTTTATTATTCAGAATCTATTTTCTCCATTTATGTTGCAGTTCATTCATGTAGAGTCTATTTTTTTGGCATTCCTCTCAACCAAATGCATCTACTTGGAAACTGCAAGATTTTAATTTGAATTGTTTATCCATCAAGTATGTGTTAGAGTTACCTTTTTGTTCATTATATACATTAGGAGATCCTTATGAGTTTGATCTTTGTCTAGACTCATACTCATATGTTCTCTGATAGAGTGCATTCCTTAGTAGCGTTGATCTTGGTTTAACTAAAAAAGAACACGGAGAGACAATTAAACAGAATACCTTTTGATGAAAAGTGTTAAGTCAGCTCTCATTTCCTCTTACTATGCTTTCTTACTGTTGGCCAATTAGTGTCCGTAGTCATCAATGTCAAATTAGATAAGGAGAACAACTTCCACAGCACTGCAACTTCTCAATCGACACTTCTTTAAGTTCAAAAGTCCATCCATAGTAGAATGAAAAGCCTCTTTCGTTTTTGTTGCATCTGCTAAAAAATAAATGTATGTTTGTTCCACTAAAATAAGATTTAAGGTTACTATTATCCAACATATTTTGGCAATATTCTGTTGAAGACTTACTCATTTCTTGGGTTTATAGAGTTAAGTAGAAAAACTTAGGGTCTTATTGAATGTAACTCAGCATCATGTGTATGGTTTACGACAAAATGCATTCTTGGCCATTCTTTTAGTTTACTGGGGAGTTTAAAGTCAAAAAAAAAAGAGATGAGTCTCTCTGGCTATTTCATTTTTCTGTTAGAGCAATAGAAGCTAACATATACACACAGTGAATTTAGGTGAAAGTGCAATACTCATGCATGTATACTTAATATTTTTGAGGTTAATATGTATTTAGAAGCTAATATAGATACTGTTTTGCCAAACCTAATTGGTATCCACTTAGGCCCATTATCTGTCAGAACCCGGTACAGCAATGCCCATGCTTGTTCTATATCCATCCTGAGCAACGGAGCCAAGCTGACTAGATTATTTATTCATTTATTATGTTAGGTACAATGATCCTATTGCTTGTGACCTTATCTACGAGTGATCTCTTATGTCTTTCCAGGCAGTTCAAATATTAGGGAACCTTAATTTGTCTTTCTGAGTAAATCCTTAACATACATTCACCTACATGTTGATAATTGATGTGTTAATGGGCCAATAACCTAGACAGTAGACTATGAACTGAGCTAATGACTAGTGTATGTGCTTGGTTTTTTACCAGACTGGCCCTATTCTAACCATCTTTAAGACCCGACTAATAATCAAAGCTGAGGACTGACATGGGCTAGATATTCATGTCTTTTAGATATTTTCATTGGTGGTATGACGGATAATTCAGAAGATAAACCAGATAATTCAGAAGAGAAACCTTACATATACACTTTATTTTATTTTTTTATTTCTTTTGATATAGGACATATCTGTTTTCTAGTGCTGTTGTTTCTTTAAGCTGGTTGCTGATGCTTTGGAACTTGTTTTAGGCATATAACTTGAGTACGTTGACTGATGTGCAAAGAAATGCTATAAAAGATCTTGCAAGCCTGGGACTAGTCAAACTTCAACAGGTCGACATTGTCCTATTTTGTATTTTCCTCATTTTGATATTCAGCGAATCAATAGTCATACGTTTAAGCCTTTCCAATTTTACAGGGAAGAAAAGAAAGCTGGTTTATACCTACTAAATTAGCTACCAATCTTTCAGTTAGCTTGTCTGATACATCAGCACGCAAGCAGGTTTGCATTTTGCATTTCTGATAGGCCTCAAGCATGTCATTTAAGAGATATACCCAAATATATGATTAGGTACTGACGTGAAATTATCTTCAGCGGTATCAAATCATTATGAATATTTGAAAGACAAGTTTTAAGGATTATTAACATCTTTGCCCTCAACCTCGTCTTACTGAAACTTATTAAGTGCATTTAATTTAGGCTAAGTGTCATAAACCCCCCTTAACTTTGGACGATTATCAGAAAACCCCCTTAACTTTCAAAATATCAGAAAACCCCCCTGAAGTTTAAGGATTATAAAAAAAATCTTTAACTTTGAGATTTTTATCAGAAACCCCCAAAATAATGGGGGTTTTCTGATAAAATCCCAAAGTAAAAGGGAGGTTTTCTGATAAAATCTAAAAGGGGATTTTCTGATAATCCCTATACTTAAGGGGGATTTTTTCTGATATTTTGAAAGCTGAGGGGGGGCTTTTCGATAATCGTCCAAAGTTAAGGGGGTTTTCTGATATTTACCCTTTAATATGCGTCATCTAATCATGTGAATATCAGAACATCATACTGGTCTTAAATCGGTAAAGAAACTCGTGTGTTCATGCTATACTAAACACTAACAAAGGCAGTTGTCTATACTCAATCATCTGTATCTAAGTACCAACTCCATTCTTAAGTTTATTTATTACATTTATAAAGAGAAAATTTAGAAGCCAGTATATGGAAATGAATATTTTGTATGATTCATGCGAATGTTCATAGTGTGAAGACGATTAATGTAATAAGCAAACTATAAGAAAGCCTTAACTAAGCATCAGCCATAAATTCTTCTCATCTGTTATTATTTGGAAAAGTGGCAACCCAATAAGAACTGTCTTAATCTTTCTTGTGCCTACTCGACATGTTAACGTAATACTTCTCATCTTCGATACAGATGCTGTTGCTTCTCCCCAAGCTACGACTGTCATTGTCGTGTTTGTTTGTTTGATGTTACAAATCTATTTCAAGTATCCTGGAAGAGAGGTCTATAAAATACACCGTTAAATTATGATATCAAAAATCTGCAGGGATATGTAGTGGTGGAAACGAATTTCAGAATGTATGCTTACTCGACATCGAAACTGCATTGTGAAATTTTGCGTTTGTTCTCAAGGTAAAATTTATCTACTGTAACTGCAATGAATACATTTATGTAGTTTCCTTCACAATTTGACTATATTGGGTTTCAGTTTTTAATTGTGTTGTTCTGAAGTAGCATAAATATGAGATAAAAATGCGCTCTTATTTAATTTCTTCATGGATATTGCTTCCAATCCATGTAATTGTCAAAGGATCCTTGAGGTTGAGGTGGATTAGGATCATTGGTGAATTAATGGTTTGGTTTTTTAGCATTAAGGATGACTGTTTTACACACAATATCTATTTATAGATCTAAAAATTATCAATATACATTCAACTTGTTGATTTTGTGTGTTATAAATTTATAAGTGGGCATGTACATGCGCAGGAGTACTTGAGTGTAAATTGAGCAACCATCAGCAACTAGGAAACCCAGTATAGGTTAGGGTGGGGGAGCTCGGCAATGTTACAGAAGGCGCTAGACAGACTAGACGTTTGAGCGAGCGCCTAGACCCCTAGGCGTTTGACTATTTTTAAATTATTTAATTATAATAATTGATAAAAATATGTATTAAATTCATATAAATTTTCAAAAAAAAGATAGCAATCTTAGTTCCACAATAAATCATGCATACTTAGATACTAAATAGCCAAAATAATAATTAACAAAGCTAGAGCCCAAGGTGTTTTCTTTTTTAATTTTTAATTATAATAATTGATAGTGAATGTCAATGTTATAGAAAACTTAGATGGCGAACTGATGTCTAGGCGGATTTCTTTTTTCATTTAAATGGTGGTCGATGAGGTTTTACTGAAGGTCGGAGGAGGTAGTAGAGGTGTTCATATTTGGAGGTTAATGGAGTTTGGAGGACGTATAGGTTACAACATATAAAATTATAACCAAGGCATAGGGTGCAATCCACATAAGCAGACAATGCTCCCCTAAACACTCGTAAAATCTAGGTAGGCAGCCTAAATACCACGCTAGTTAGGCGGCCTAAGTACCGCCTAAGCCTAGGCATACGGCTAGGCGGATGTTTTTTAAAACAGTGACCGTTGCTAATATGGAAGATAAATGTTGCTTATAGGATCTTTTTAGCAAATAACTTTATTGTATAAACAATGACAATGATTACAATTACATAATTTTTCTTTCTATTAAAATCAAAATAACAAGCAAATTAAAAGTTCATGTATTAAATGCTTAATTTAAGAAAACAATTCAATAGCACTGAAACAATTCAGTAACATTACAAATGTCAAAATTCAATATCATATAAAATTACTACATACAATCATAAAGGTCAGACTAGACCAGAGTGGGATTCTCATTGATCTAATACAATAATTATAACTTCATTATTCCTCCACATATTATACTTGATCTTCTACCATCATATAATCCACTCGTCCTATAACAAAGATGGCACAATTTGATTATTAAATCTGAATTCAATTATAACTAAATTATGCAGAAATGGTTATGCCAATAGCATTAAAATTAAGAGTTATGTTATATGGGCATATTATTTAAAATTTAAGAAAAACTATTTACCTGCATTCAATCATCTTGAATGTTAACTCATCCACGTTGTACCTTTTTAGAAATCTCCTCCGCATTCAATGGATATGAGGGACAGTAAAGTCTAATATTTCCTCTTATATTTGTAAATGCACGTGTTAGTAGTAGACATGAGAAGAACTACTAACGTATCATTACCAAAACTTGAAATATATTTATTCACATATAATATGAAAAAGTTTTACAAACCTTTAGCCATATGAGTGCATCTCTTTTGCAGAACTTGTTCCACTCTTTAAAGTTTAAAGTGCTTCAATTTTAACCGTGTTGCTCCCTTTTCAAAACTGCAGTTGTTTGTTCATTTAAGATCTTCTAAACTTGATAACAAAAGACAAAAAGGTTTGGCAAAGTCTAAAAGAAGTTTACTCAACGTCGCAAGTTCCCTCAACACCTGTTTTTTTATCCATTATTACATCTCGTTAACACATATTATTCATAATAATAATAAAAGTTAAAGGTGGGATATATATTAGTGAGTATGAGAAATTCTAATTTGCACCACAACATAAAGAAAGGTTATTTATATTTTCTACAGAGCACAAAAACCTGCAAAGCATAATCCTTTTCCTAGCATATATTATTTGAATTTGTGTCACTCAAGTTATGTCTTTCAGGTCGTCAGGATTCTTTAAGCCTCTCCAACTTCTCGTACATCTCTATTCCATTTTTCTGTTTGGCATGTAATTCTTCCAAGTTCCAACAACTACAAAGCGTAATTAGTTATTTTGAATCCTAGACAGCAACAACTTTAATGACTTATTGCAGTTTATAGAGACCATCATATCTCCAACAAGTGCATGGACACGTAAACTATGTATATCCATAAATGCAGAATAAGCACAAAGGTATGTGATAGGATATTCTGGGTAAAAAGTTGAAGAAGAACCAGTTCCATCATTGTGTTAGTAAGAGATGTCTTTTTGTAATTCAATTGAAACTAATACCACAAATTTTTTACTAAAAGAGAAATTACATGCTTCCTTGGTCGGCATTTTCATGAGATTCTTCAACAGCGCATGACAACTCCTGCACACAGTTTTATAAACATCAAAGTTTGAGGTCTTGCAATGAAATATATACACACATACACATACATTTATATACTTGTCTGAAGCCTTGACAACCAAAGAGCATACAATTATGTACTTATATATTCTCTCTAGCCCATATCTTTATTATATATGCTCCCTGGCCCATATGTTTACCCTCCATGCATAAATATACAATATCCGAAGATTAGGCCCACTAGTATGTCATATAAACGATGTTAAGATCATGAAAGATATTCCGCCAATTCTCAGATATTAGCTTACAAATTTGAAATGTTCAAGAGAACAAATTTGATAGAGAATAATTCTCCTATTATTTGTCATTTTTTAGCATGCAAATTGCAGTACTTGGTATAGTTTTTACCATCAAATTATACCTAGAGACAATTTCAAGTTCCCAGTTCATCTTAGCTCGAGTTGAGCCAATTCACCGTCAAATTAAACATGTAAATGTATGTCACAGAATTAAGGAATTTTAGATTCGTATAAAAACTTATCTATGTCAGATCATGATTCCAAAAAAATACCGAAAGGTAGGGTTTTTCCAATAAGTATAAAAAAGTAGGGCTTTTTCTTCAGAATCGTGAAAAGTGAACATAGAGCTTGATTAGGGCTTTTTATCCAAAGAAACACCCAAAGATTAGAATTTTCTCGCAAAATATGAAGAAGACAAAGATGGATCTCTTCATAAAAATGGAGGGGGAGAAAAAGGAAACATGAATACATGTATGGGTCATCGAGGGGCATAGAGAGGGAGGGTGGTGAAGAGACGACACATCAGATCTGCGTGGAGAAGATCAGAGGGAGAAGATCAGTTCGCCTCTGTATCTTCTCAAGTAACAGAGAAGTTACCCTTGCTATCACATCTTATTTTTAGTGATTTCTTGCCTTTTCACTTTTCTAAATAAACCAAATTTTAAATTGCTCCCCAAAATTTTTCCTTTCACACACTTTTCTAGTGATTTTTTTATATTTAGTTAAATTAAGATTTTTTTAGAAGGAACGGTTTGAAATATAAAACCAAAAACACCTATTGACATAACCGTTTCAATAGCCCTATTAGCATCGGTTAATTTAATTAACTGTTGCTATTAGGGGCTTTTGTAATAGTGTAATATGGACGTTGTATTCTCACAATGTCTCTCTCATTTTCTTGTACATTAGAATTTCTTTGTTCTCTTTTCATATTGAAATTGGCTTGGAGTTTTCTTTGTCATCTAAATTAAAAACCTATTTGATCCATGGAAGTCCTCTTAGTTTTCTATTGTTTTCAGAAGAAAGCATTAATTTCAGATGGACTTCGGCAGTTTTACTTTTCTTTTTTGGAAAAATTGTGCTTCAGGTACAAACTATAACATGCTGAAAGTCGCAGGTTAGGTAAGTTTAAAATGGAAGTCCACTGAGCCATCAAATGAATTTTCAGATGTATTATATAATGAATATATCATCCATTTTAGCTTATCAAGTTTTAACATTCTGTTTCTAGTTGAGTTGTCCCAAGCAGAAGTCTATATAAACCGTAATTTTGTATTATTTTCCCAAGTGAGAAAACAACATGTGCCCACTATCTGCTGAGAACTGTATTGGAGAATACATGTCATTATTTATGCTATTATATGTGGCTGATTTTGATCCTTATTACCATTTACAACATTTTGCCATTCGTCCTTAGAATAAATCAAATACTATGAAATTTATTCAATGATCATAATTTAGAAAATTTGATATGATAATTTTCTGCATAGGGACAGGTGCAGACATTGATGAATATTTGGATAAAGTGTAACTGATATTTCGTGCTTGCAGGATAGAGTATCAACTTCCAAACCTTATTGTTGGATCTATAACAAAAGAAAGTTTATACAATGCTTTCGAAAATGGAATTACTTCTGATCAGGCAAGAGTTTGTATTTTCCACTTAAAAGTTTTGTTCCTCCATCAGAAGACATGGTATTGAACAAATTTATTCCACAATTCTTCCCTCCGATGATTTAGGAGTTCAGAAATATCTTACCTCCTAGATTTTGTGTGGTCTTGCTTCTTTCTTGTTCTTTAGCTTTGGACTTTCATTGTCAATTTCTTTCAGCTTTCGGTTCTTTATGTTATCTTCTGAATCTAATAAAATCTTATAGATAATGGTTCTGTTACAACTAGCGGACGTTTGCTTCTTAATTATCTTCTCACTGAAATATATTATTTAACTGTATTCTTTCAGATTATTTCTTTCCTTCAGCAGAATGCACATCCTCGAGTTGCTGAGAAGACACCGGCAATTCCAGAAAATGTTACTGATCAGGTAATTAAAGAATCATCCAAGAAAATGATTAACAGCCTGGAACCTTATATTTAGCTTTTTGCCAAGACTAATTATATAATCAACAAACTCACGGTTATATGGTATATATTGTCAAACTGCAGATTAGATTGTGGGAAGGGGACCGAAACAGAGTTGACTTGATTCCATCTCATCTGTACGAAGATTTCCCATCCAAGGTGGTTTGTTTCTCTGTGTTCCCTCTCTTATTTGCGAAATTTCTCTTTTCCTTAATAACTTTTTTTCACTATTTGCTTTTTATTATTGCATGCATGCAGGATGTATTTGAAGCAGCTTGTGACTTTGCCAGGGAACTTGGTGGCTTGTTGTGGGAAGACTCAAAGAAGATGAGATTGATTGTTGATGGAGATCTACACCAACATATGAGGGATTTTCTCAGGCGACAGAAATAACAACTATATATGCCATTCTTCACTGTGCCAACGAACTTTCCTCGTCGAAATTAAGACAGACCAAATTTTTGTTGGTGATCATGAGCGCAAGCCTGCTAACGTATTCGTTCGATCAATCTTCTGCAATGAAGTTAGTGAAGCTTTTCGAAAGCTTCAGGTTTAATAATTCTGGAATACTGTATTCATCCCAATACTAAAGAGGAAAAAAGGACACGATTCAGGTGCTAGAAACCAAGAAAGACTTGTATTAATACTAATGCGCTTAGTTGGTGACATTCTAAAGGAAAATCTTTGCCTCGTAGGATATTCAAACATTGACGAAAAATTTTTGTTTGCAAATGATGGGAGGAAATGGGAGGTGAAAGTAGATTTATCATTTTATCTTTACTCTATTTGAAAATGATGGGATAATGTATAAAATAATATTGCCATGGTTTTCCTAAGAAGATAATAGTGAGAAAAAGAAAATCAAATGAGAGAGAACATGATTATTGAAAACATATATTGGTCGAGCAAATTGTTGGATTTCTTCTTAAATAAATATGATGTCTAAGATGTCTACTTCTTTGAATATTGCTAACGGATTCTATCTTTCATATTGCTTCGTCAAAAAAAAAAGCCATGCTATCACCCCATTGAATATATAGTAGCAACATGGAAAGAGCAGTATAATTAGTATTATCTCACCTTTTTCCAGAGTTGAAAAACAGAAAGTAACGTGAGGAAAATAAACAAAAGACTTTACCAGCATTTTCCTTTATTTT
Source organism: Asparagus kiusianus (assembly GCA_022839385.1). Taxonomy (NCBI): domain Eukaryota; kingdom Viridiplantae; phylum Streptophyta; class Magnoliopsida; order Asparagales; family Asparagaceae; genus Asparagus; species Asparagus kiusianus. The sequence continues at coordinate 208,505 of BQKN01065315.1, forward strand.
ACTAGCGAACTTAATCCATCGAGACTGAGAGCAATTTTCTCAGAACAAAATTAAAAGGAAGGGTGAATTATACTAAACACCCAAGAACTTTCAGGGGTTTGCAGTG
>BQKN01065315.1:232346-271884 GCA_022839385.1 Asparagus kiusianus
CGAACCTCGCGTTCGTGCTTCAGACGAACCTCGCGTTCGTGCTTCAGACGAACCTCGCGTTCGTGCTTCAGTCGAACCTCGCGTTCATCCTTTTTAACGAACCTCGCGTTCGTTCACGAACCTCGCGTTCATCTTTTTTAACGGACCTCGTGTTCGTTCTCAAACGAACCTCGCGTTCGTGCTTAAGTGAGTCTCGTACTCAATACAGTCGAACCTCGCGTTCGAAGTTAAGGGAACTTCGTGTTCATTATGGTTAAGCCTCGGCTTTTCATGGGTCCACTTTGGTATACTTAATTTATTCAATTAAGTTATGGGCCCTAATTAAGCTGTGAGACCCCAATTAAGTTTTTGGAAATTCAGTTGATTTAAATTTTTTAATTTAAATCTAATTCGGTTTTTTAATCAATTATTTAATTCAAATATTATGACACTAAGGTATTAAGGTTGTCTCTCACTCCAATTGATTAATTGAAACAAGAAGTTGCCAAAGTAACCTCTCTTGTGTAGATTGTTCATGAGGAATGTGAGATGTTTGTGTGTATGCTTTCGTGTAAATATTTAATCGGCCCAAAGGAAGGTTAATATTTATTTAGACTGTATACACATCTGCGATGATAAGCGTGTGACAATTATAAGGTTTACATGTGAATAATGAATCGATCCAAAGATAGTTTCATTATTTGACATGAGTTATTGTCAATGTTTGATCATTGCAACAAGGTATCACTTACAAGTTAATATTACTGTCCAAAGACTTGATATTAATGATTGTGCCCGATATCTTGGATGGGGATTGTCATTATTTGAATTTTATTGATTATGGTTATTGATGTGAGCATCTTTTGTTTTATTTCAGCTAATGCATCTGCTGCAACAATTTCTGCTAACATCAACTCAATTCCCATGCTAAATGGGTCAAACTTCAAGGTTTGGAAAGAGAACATATTAATTGTTCTTGGCTGCATGGATCTTGACTATGCATTAAGAACTGAACAACCCCAACCTCTCAATGCGGAAAGCACTCCTGATGCAAAGAAGGAGCATGAGAAGTGGGAGCGTTCAAATCGCATGAGTCTTATGATCATTAAGCGCGGCGTTCCGGAAGCCTTCAGAGGCATAGAATCCGAAGGGATTACTAAGGCTAAAGATTTCCTTGCCGAAATTGAAAAACGTTTTGCGAAAAACGATAAGGTAGAAACAAGCACGCTTTTAGCTCGCTTGATTTCGATGAAGTATAAGGGCAAAGGAAACATCAGGGAGTACATTATGGAAATGTCTCATATTGCTTCAAAACTTAAGGCACTTAAACTCGATCTCTGTAATGAGTTATTAGTACATCTGGTTCTGTTGTCTCTTCCTGCACAGTTTAATCAATTTAAGGTCAGTTATAACTGTCAAAAGGAGAAATGGACTCTAAATGAGCTCATTTCATACTGTGTGCAAGAAGAAGACAGGTTGAAGCAAGATAAGACAGAAAGTGCATATTTGGCCTATGCCTCTAAGGATAAGGGCAAGAAAAGAAAGAATGATAAGGAAGCTGCTAAGGGTCCAGTTGAGAAGAAACAACATAAGGATAATCAGGGTTGTTTCTTCTGTAAGAAGCCTGGACATGTAAAGAAGGACTGTATAAAATATCACGCCTGGCGTGATAATAAGGGTACGTTCCTTACTTTGGTCTGTTCTGAAGTTAATTTAGCTTCAGTACCTAGAAACACTTGGTGGTTAGACTCTGGTGCTACTACTCACATAAGTGTTTCTATGCAGGGTTGCCTGACCTACCGAAAGCCAATTGATGTTGAAAGACACATCTTTGTGGGCGACGGTCAATCGGTAGATGTGGAAGCAATTGGGCATTTTAGGTTGCTATTAGGAACTGGTTCTTATTTGGATTTAAAAGATACTTTTGTAGTACCGTCTTTTAGACGGAATTTGATTTCAGTTTCTGTATTGGACAAATCAGGTTATTCTTGTTCATTTGGAAACAATCAATTCAGTTTATCTTTTAATTCAAATGTTGTGGGAACCTGTTATTTAAGTACTTATGACAACCTATATTTGCTTGATACAATTGCTTCCTATAATGAAACTTTACATGCGAAATCGCGTTGTACTAAGCGTAAATTAAATAAGGAAAATTCGGCGTCATTATGGCATAAGCGCTTGGGTCATATCTCAAAAGATAGAGTTGAGCGTCTTGTGTCTGATGGCATTTTGGATTCTCTTGATTTTTCGGACTTTGACATATGTGTTGAATGTATCAAGGGAAAACAGACCAAAGTGAAGAGATTAGGTGCCAACAGATCTTCGGATGTCTTAGAATTGATACATACGGATATTTGTGGGCCATTCCCTAAGGAATCCTGAAATGGTCAACAATATTTTATATCATTCATAGACGATTACTCACATTATGGGCACCTATATCTCATTCATGAAAAATCTGAGTCTCTGGACATGTTCAAAACCTATAAAGCTGAAGTTGAGAATCAACTCAACCGAAGAATTAAAACCGTTAGATCTGATCGTGGTGGTGAGTACTACGGCAGATATGATGGTTCAGGTGAACAACGTCCAGGACCATTTGCTAGATACCTAGAGGAATACGGTATCGTCCCACAGTACACCATGCCAGGTTCACCTAGCATGAATGGTATAGCTGAAAGACGAAACAGGACTCTTAAGGATATGGTAAGAAGTATGATTGCTCATTCTTCTTTACCAGAGTCACTCTGGGGAGCAGCACTTAAGACAGCAGCTTACATTCTGAATAGAGTACCAAGTAAAGCAGTTGTTAAAACACCTTATGAGCTTTGGACTGGTCGAAAGCCTAGTTTAAAGCATTTACATATTTGGGGATGTCCAGCTGAGGCAAGGCCTTATAGGCCAAATGAAAAGAAATTGGACTCCAAAACAGTTAGCAGCTACTTTATTGGTTACTCTGAACGCTCTAGGGGCTTTAAGTTTTATGATCCCACTATAAGGAATATTTTTGAGACGGGAACAGCAACATTCTTTGAGGATGTTGAGTTTGGGGGGAGAAATAAGGTTAGAGACATTGCTTTTGAGGAGGAATTGGTTTCAGATCCAATCCATACAGTTACTTTTGACAATATTCAGGTTCCTATACCTGTTGTTGCTCAAGAAGTAAATCCGGAACCTCAAGATGATAATGTTGAACAACTCCCTGTTCCAGAAGAACAAACTCAACAACCTCAAGAACCAATGCCATTAAGGAGATCCACGAGAGAAAGGAGAAATGCTATTCCGGATGATTATGTTGTATTTCTCCAAGAACATGAGGAAAGTAGTGGAATGTTGGAAGATGATCCAATCAACTTCCTTCAGGCCATGAAAAGTTCTAATTCTCAACAGTGGATTGATGCCATGAATGAAGAGTACAAGTCTATGCAAGACAATAAGGTTTGGGAACTTGTCCCGTTACCAGTAGGTGCAAAACTAATTGGTTGTAAATGGATTTTTAAAACCAAGCGGGATGCAAACGGTAATGTGGAGAGGTATAAGGCATGTCTTGTGGCTAAAGGCTATACTCAAAAGGAAGGCATTGATTATACAGAGACTTTCTCTCCGGTTTCATCGAAAGACTCATTCAGAATAATCATGGCACTTGTTGCTCATTATGATCTTGAGTTACATCAGATGGATGTTAAGACTGCATTTCTCAATGGCGACATTGATGAGATGATCTATATGGTGCAACCAGAAAACTTTGTGTCGGGAGACCCAAAGAATATGGTATGCAAATTAAGGAAATCCATCTATGGACTCAAGCAAGCTCCTCGTCAATGATATCACAAGTTTCAACAAATAGTTATCTCGTTCGGTTTTGAGATGAACATTGTTGATGACTGTGTATATCACAAGTTCAGTGGGAGTAAGTATATCTTTCTGGTTCTGTATGTCGATGACATATTGCTTGCCACTAATGATATAGGCATGTTGCACGAAACCAAGAGATTTCTATCAAAGAATTTTGAGATGAAAGATCTTGGGGACGCCTCTTTTATATTAGGGATCCAGATACATCGAGATCGTTCTCGGGGTATTCTTGGATTATCACAAAAGAGCTATATCGATAAGGTACTTAAAAGGTTTGGCATCCAATACTGCAGACCAGGAGATACCCCTGTTGCTAAGGGAGACAAGTTTAGTCTCAATCAGTGCCCTAAAGGTAACCTTGAAATTCAGGAAATACAGAAGATTCCTTATGCTTCGGCTGTAGGAAGTCTAATGTATGCTCAGGTATGTACGCGTCCGGATATTGCGTACATTGTTGGGATGTTAGGCAGATACTTAAGCAACCCTGGTTTGGATCACTGGACAGCAGTCAAAAGGGTTATGAGGTATCTTCAGAAAACAAAAGGTTACATGCTCACATACAGAAAATCAGAAAATTTGGAGGTCATTGGGTATTCGGATTCTGATTTTGCTGGATGCCAAGATAGCAGAAAGTCTACATCAGGCTACATTTATATGTTAGCGGGAGGAGCTATATCATGGAAAAGTGTCAAACAAACACTAGTAGCTTCCTCCACTATGGCAGCAGAATTTGTAGCTTGCTATGAGGCATCCAATCAGGGAATATGGCTGCGAAATTTTATCACGGGACTGTGCATTTTGGAAAAGGTTGAAAGACCACTAAGGCTATATTGTGACAATAAATCTGCAGTAATGTATTCAAATAACAACAGGAGCTCAATTAAGTCAAAACATATTGACATTAAGTTCCTGGTTGTGAAAGAAAGGGTACAGAGTGGACATATATCCATAGAGCACATTAGGACAAACTCCATGATAGCTGATCCTCTTACTAAGGGATTGCCACCTAAGGTCTTTCATGAGCATACTGCTCATATGGGTGTGGTAATATTTGAGGATATTATGATTTAGTGGGAGTTTGTAATTGAGGTGCTTTATGTTTGGTTGTATTGTCTGATCAGAATAAAGTATTCAGTTAAGACACTCTGTTACATTATGTTTGGTTTTGACCTCATTAAGGAGGACCAGTTGAAAATAGACATGTACTGATCACATTGCATGTAATTTTCATGCTGCACATCCATGATTGATCTATGTCGTTTGACTGTATTGATATATGTGACCATTGATGGGTCGAGTCACGATAAATGTGACGAAGGCCGCTTTAATCATATATTGATATAGTCAATGGACCAGATTGTTCGGAAATACCTTTTCAGTGATAGCAAATTTTGAGCTCATAAGGTTATACACAATTTAAGGAATCATATGGTGCCCAAGTGGAAGATTGTTGGATTTAATCTAATAAATCTATTTGTGGGCACATATGATTAATCAATGTGTGTTGCTATCTTTCAGGATAACCCACTGAAGTGATCAATTAAGTTGGGTTAATGGGTATTTAATTATAATCATGGGGTTATATGTGCAGATACCAGGTTGTAATTGTGATTTATTAAGGGGCTAACTTACAAAAGTATAACATCTATAAATAAGGGGTTATGGTCCCTAACCTAGGGTTACAACTTTCTCTAATTTCTTTTCACCCCCATCTTGAGAGAGATATTCGGCTATAGAGAAGAACCCTAAGGTTAGAAGATCCAAAACCCAAATCAAGATCCATCAATGGATTCAGGTATAAGCTTCCGCTCTTTATGTTTCTTTTAATCTCTTTGAATTAATCATGGCTATATGGTTTTAAGATTTCAAGTTTTAGATCTAACAATTTTTACATTAGTTATCCCCAAAATATTGATAGTTGCTCAATGCCTAACACTTAATAGTTTTACTTTGTTAAATACATCTCTACATTTTTATTGATATATTTTGATGCACAGTGTGTCAAATAACTTCTCATTTTTCTAGTTAAAATACTTTTTCTTCTTGCGAGAGGCTCGTGCTACGAATTGTCAATCCTCATTCCCAATTTTAGAGTTTTGAGTCTAGACCATCGACCTACATGGTTTCTTTTTTTTTTGGTGGGGCGGGGGGGGGGGGGGGGGGGAGCCAAATCTAGAGTTAATTAATGAATCTTAAAAAGAATCTATGAACCAATCTTAACTCATAGCTATTAGGTATTGGCCATAACTCCTATTTAAATCCATCGCCTTTTCTTATGCTATATGTAAACCATTCATGAACATGTATGAGAATAGATAAATCTCTTATTTAGCAATTACTTATCCCGGATCTACGCAAGGATTGCTATCCACCTAATCTTCATCTTCAATCAATAGCTAGAGGATGCCCACACCGATACTGCGAGAATCCCTCATTTATCACCGCGTAACTATAGTGTATATCATAGAATTGATGAAGAGGAAGCAGATGATGATAATATATTTTTCCTATCCGGTTACCTCTTTTGTGTCTCTTCATGTTTATTTATATAGAAAAGAGATCCCAAAAACTCTAGTCGTACTAGGTATCCTTGATTGGTCAACCCAGTTGATTAGTTTGTATTTGATTTGGGATCATCCGCACTCTAATTGGGCGGACCTCACATAAAATCTACATACTTCTACTCGCACAATTGAGTGGTGTTGTCTATCACTTTTTGACCCAACTCTCTGAGTCAAAATCTCCCTGAGATTTACCTTTTTTTTATATCAAAATCCATATCAATACATCATTAGTACATCATGAACTTTTAAGAACCACATGTGGGTAGTCTTGCAACCAGAGCCGTTAGGACCGACACAAGGATCTCTTTAAGTACAATAATTACACAAATAAAAAGTGTAAGTATGTATTTGGTTTGGGATCATCTGCACCCTAATTGGGCGGACCTCACACAAAACAAACATACTTCCACTAGCACAACTGAGTGGTGTCATCTATCACTTCCTGAGCCAACTCTCTGAGCCAAAATCTCCTTGAGATTCTCCTTCTTTCTTTATCAAATCCATATCCATACATTGTTAGTGCGACATGGACTGTTGAGAATCACACGTGGGTAGTCTTGCAACCAGAGCCATTAGGACCAACACAAGGATCTCTTTAAGAACAACAATATACAAATAAAAAGTGTAAGTATGTGGTATCTCATACCCCGGATCTAATCTGCTCAAGTACCTTTGATCCCTCAACAGAGCGTACATGAACACCTGGGTGTGCCCTTTGATTCATCACACTCTTATATACTACCCTCGACATATATAAGAGCTGTCCTTGCCATTAAATTAGGAGACATGTCAATCGATCTTTCTCTAGCCCTAAATAGTTGAGCATTTTAGTCACCCTCTTTCCTGAAACTATCCTATATGTAAAGTGTTGTCTCATCACGATAGGAAATAGCAACCAAAGTAGAAGAGGCTCATAACAACTATTCTAAATAGCCCAGTGTCTCTAAGGATACAACGACCGTCCTCCATCACTTATGGCCATCTATAAGGGCTCATACAATGAGGGAGCAGGGATGCATTCTTCAACCTCCTTATATCCGGTCTAAGTACACGTCGTGTAGCAACATGCTAGGTATTAATTCTCTCATTGAGAGCATACATCATTAAATGAATACCATACAAAGTCAAGTTCCATCACCCCGTGATGAACTTGTCTAGCCATATCACTCTGTAATATGTCTGGGATCTCTCGATAAGCCTGCACCTCGTGCGCCAGGTCTGACCTTTAGTCTGGTAGATAGTAAATAGGTAAAGTGGATGTGGGGTTTCCACTTCGGTCACTTCAACATATATGCATATAGCAACCTCATCCTAATCTAGTCAGGATGACCAATAGAGTGCTCTCACTATCGTTCTACTCAGTGACATGATAATAAAGTCATTGTTCCACGCCAAATGATATCCGACACTTGGTCTCAGTTTTAGCAATTATCACAGCTTTGAAGGGGATCTCCTGTGTGATAAGAGCTCCTACCTATTGATGTAACTTTCTAATGGTGTGTTTAGTGCTCTTTGTGCAACATGTACACATTATTTACTAACATACTCCATACCAAAATACTCAAGCAATAGTAAGACATTAGTTGTCCCAAGTATGCATATAGATGAGAAAATAACAATCAAATCAAATATAATGTCTTATAAAACCGTCATTCATAATAACTACGCATCTAAAGTCTCAAGTAAAAAAAAATTGTCATTAAAGATGTAGCCCATAAGGCTCGAGCGTGCAGCACTAGTCGCTCCTTAGTTATTACATTTATCAATAGATCACCGATCAATTGATTTGTGGAGATACAGTTAGTGTAACCTCCTCCTTCTCTATAGTTGTTAATGAAGATGTACATGTTTTGGATTTTATTCAATTTTCTAAACTAATTTAGATCTATAGAATAACCAACAATTGACATGCTATCGCAATAGAAGATATATTGACCTCTACATGTTGCACAACAGTCAGATTCTCCAAGAATTTGTACAAATAGATTGCATCCAATACTATTGTGTATATCACTACAAATTCCGCTTTAAGTGGAAAAAAGCTATACACTACTACTTCTTATTACTTCAAGAAATGACCCCGTCATTCAGTAAGAGAACTTAATTAGACATTAACACTTGCCTATCTAGATCATCGGCCCAGTCAACATCTGATTATCTCTATAGGCAAGAGTTTGTCCTATCGTAGCATAATACATAAAGTGCAATCTGAATAAAATATAAGAGGATCCTTTTGACTCATCCCAGAGAGTCATACTAGGATTGGATTGATGCCTACTCATCAGTCCTACTACAAAGAATGTGTCGATTGTTGTAGGCATACAAGACTATCAAATACACTCTTTAAAGGAATTCTTAGAATTAGTTTTTTCTCTATTTTCATTAAGATGCTGCTCTATTCTTAGAGCTTGACTCTTAGCAATTAGAGTCCTAGTGGTCTCCATACTACACCTAGTCAGGAATATAGCATTGATATATGATGACAGATATCAATCTTCTATCAGATTAGTACACATGGACCTAACCACTCTGATTGATTATCTGGAAACCATGACCTAGCATTGTCCAATAAGGTCAAAAACATTACACATTGGAAAATTATTTGAAGCCATAAGTAGAATTCTTTAACTTGTTCACATTGTGCTCAAGTCCATCGGCTATGAAACATGCAAGTTGATCCATATGGATCACCTTTTCTAGTTCTCCATACTTAAAATCTAACTCGATATCCATTTGAACTAGTTCAAGATTCATTTGTGCTACTAGAGTTAATATCATGCGAATAAATCCAATTCTCCCTACCGGAGAAAACGTTTCTTTTGGTAGTTGTAGGTGTAAATTTCCGATTTCCCAAAAACAGGGAATTCCGTTTGTATTGATAAGAATGGCTTATTACAAACTAATTAGTCAAAATTACAACAGAAACAGAGGGAATGCCCTCCTTGTTTAACGTGGGGACTTTCGGTAGCTACAGGATGCTTCGCTCGGTGCTCGTGCCGAGTCTGCTTCCCTTGGACGGTTTGACCGAGGTTGCTGGAGAGCTTCAGTACGCAGTAGAAGCTCGGGTCGATGGAGTTCGAATCTTCTAGTTCGCTGGCGATCAGGGCTCAGAACTAGGAGATGGCGTTACAGTGTAAGAATTATGCAGAGAGCTTATCGTCGATTCTTTTTACCAAAGTTTTCGACCCCCCTGAAAGGTTACTGGAAGAGGCTCTTAAATGGAGGAGAGACGGCTTGGTTGCTCCTTGAATTATGGGATGTGACCATTCATTGTTCAGAGATACCCTGCTGTTCACCTGTACCATGAGCGGTCATTCGAGGAGCTGTGTTTTACATCATGTCACGTAAGAGTGGAAAGACCCCTCCTCGTATGTGTGACAGCGGCTGCTGGATACTCGAGTGGATCTGGCTAAATCACCGAGCGTCGGCGGCTCCCGCCCTTTTCTTGGACAAGTGAGGTGAGCTGCATTTATGAGGGCGCATGCTGCTCTGGCGCCTGCCCGTTCACTTGTATCATGGGCGGCCATCTGACGGGCCTGGAGCACTGCGCCCCCTCCATTCGCATCAATAGAAGCGGGAGAATGGGTGCCTAGTACTCGAGTGGGTTTGGACAGTCTGTCAAATGCCGGCGGATTCAGCTCTTGACTCTGACGGGTGAGGTGAACCGTATTTATGAGCGTGTAGGTTGTTCTGGCGCCTGTCCGCTCACTTGTATCGTGGGCGGTCATCTGACGGGCCTGGAGCACTGTGCTCCCTCCCCTTACATCACGGGAAGTAGGGAAGGCTTGTCCCCGTGAACCTGGCTCTCGACTCGTGTGGGCGAATTTGGACCCATGCAGGCGAATTTGGATAACTTTGGCTTATGAGGACGAACTCACTTTACCGGCGAATCTACGTGTCTTGGCACATGAGAGCGAATATGGGGCCTGTGCGTCAGCGAGCCCATCCCGAGGCTGCGGTCCGTCCTTCACCCGAGTGGGTGGTTCCGATTCGTGGGCGGACTCGTGTGCCAACTCGTAGCGGTATTTTTTACCGTCTACAAGACCCCCTTTAAAGTTTTCAGACCTAAACCGGCTTACGTGTGGTCTGGAATACTTTGAACAAAGAAGTTCTGGGCTGACCAAGTGCATTTGGTTTCTTTTAGGATTTTTAGCAAACCCTCAGCTATCAATGGGTTCGATCTGCCTTTACCGATTATCGTTTGAATCGGGCTAGCCATACTATTCCCCTCAGCATGGTGAGTTGTTAAGTAGTTTATCTTAGGTTTAATGCTAAGATTTTCACTCTGACTCTTAGCTGCCTGGGACGCGGGTTTAAACGAGGTCATCTCATTGGCGATTTCAAAACTTTGGACAAATCGCCTGTTTCCAAAGGCAAATGAGCCATTCAGGCGAAGTTAGGCTTCGAAGGCGAAACTTCACTCGACTTGCGGATTTTATTCGAGTTTTCGCCGATGAGACCTTTCCTTTGGGGCAAAACTAGGTTCAATGTGAGTAAACCACGTGTCCGCTGGTGGGGCTTCGTGCTTTTCCAGCTAAGGCGGCGTGGTTCCGTCATGTCGCGTTCATTGTGATTCGACAATTTGACGTCAGCTTCGTGCGCCTCGTTTGAATCGTGGCTGTGGTTTTCAAACTCAATCGCCGGATACAACCATCGATTTCGGTTTGGGTTCCGGGTTACGACCGACCTGTTTCCCGTTTCGACGGTTCCTTTGACATACTAGGGGCGATCTGGGCTGTTGATTTCAATCGTGGCCACGTCTCTTGTCCGTTAGGGTTTCACCTTTCGAGGGCGATCGTGGCCACGTAAGAAACTCTGCCTTTAAATAAGCTATTTTCTTCCTTTGAGAGCTACCGTGCTTAGGAATCTTGAAAATTTTCTAAAGAGAGAGTTCCCGCTTTATCCTCCAATGGCGCTGAAATCTAAGAAGTGTGTTGCCAAAGGAAAGGGCCTGGATGCTATTCCGACCGTCTCTCCGCCGGTGCGCCCGCCAGCGTGCCGGAGCCACGCTTGGGTAAGTCAAGGGATTCTTCTGATGACCTCGTGTCGGTTATAGACGTTGGGTTAGGGGAATGAGCATCATTCGTCTCCCCTGGTAGAACCTATCGCCTTTTGGCATTTTCCCTGGTAAAAATCGCCCCCTTTTTTTGGAGGATTTTTACATCTATTTGTGGAAGATGACTTCCGCCTTTACAGGTGAAATTGGCCATTGTTGGGTGAAGGCGAACTCGTTTTCTTGTCTGGCGAGTTCGACTTCTATCTGATAAGGGCGAATGCAGTCCGCATAAACATATCTCGCCCTTGTTAGGCAGATTTGTCCCCATGGGGGATTTCGTCCTGATTCTTGGGTTCTTTCTTGTAGCGACCTTTTCTGACGAGGCTCTTCCGAAGGGCGTGGCCATCGGCCTCGCCGGGGGCACGGGCTATACGGTGCCTCCCCGATTTCATTCTTTGGATCCGGTGCCCTCGTCCGCCACTGATAAGCCACACGGCCTGATAAAGAGGGTTACGGACGGTCATCACCTAACATTACGTGAGCTGACGACCGATGCGATGCTGACAGACGATGCTAGGACGGAGCTACCAAAGCCTTAGTTTTTGTTCGGCGACGCTATGACTGATCCTTCCGTTCTGTTGATCAAGGAGAGCAGATGGCTCCACGTAGTGGAAGGGACTCACTATTACCTTCCTAGCATGCCGAGAGGGTTCTCGATCATCAAGCTACGGTCTCTCGCGGTCCCCAGAGCGATGAACTGGGATTTGACCCCAACTCAGGACGGGGTCACTTATGGCGTCTTTACAGGCTCCACAGCTGGGTATGGGGTGGAGAGCTCTTGCAAGCGCGTGACGAGTCTGCGCCCTGGCCTACCATTCCATGAGCTGCCTGCAGGGGAGACAACAGCGGTCGCGGAGACTTTCCGTCACCGCTTCTTCCAAGCTGGTGGGAGATTTCCCCCAAAGGACTTCAGAGCCCCGGGGTAGGTATATTCCGTGCCTGGCAACGACACTTGGTGGTCTAAGATCACTGACTACGTCCTGGCTGAGAATTCTGATCTCAAGAATTCAGAGCTGTATGTGGCTATTAAAGCCACTCGACATGGTTTGAGGATTAACGCTTCTCAGTTCCACAGCATCCTAGAACTGTATTGTGCGGAAAGTGGCACATTCTTCACCCCCAACGGTGAACTTGGCATAACCCTCCATGAGATGTACGACGTGTCAGGACTACCACTGGGAGACTTCCCCTATGAGGAGTACGTCCCAGGCCAAGATGAGATTGACCAGCTTTCAGACCGTTCCCTCTTGGTGGTTGAGACTCTGTGGGAGCTGCTTTGTCATTATCACATCTGCCTTAACACCTTAGGGGCGGTGGATCACAAGGGGAAGAAGAAGAGGGCTCCGGGGATCAGCCACAAGAACTGGGCTGATTACCTGTTCCCGGAGAATGATGTCAAAGGGAAGCCTGCTCTTCCGCTGGGCGAGTGTGACCAGTCCGAGGTGGAGAGGAGGACAGCCGAAAGGGAAAGCACTGTGACTCTTGAGCGTGATGAGGGTGGATTTAGGTCTGGCACGGTCTTTCACTCATTTCACCATCAGGCCAAGTCCCCTATATCTGGGAAAACCCTACTCGCGGGGTTCCTTATGTTGTGGTTAAAAAGGTGCGTAGTTCCTACTCACTCTTTCGAGGCGCTTCCGGTGGAGGTCGTGTATCCTGCGATCTGCTTAGCCCACGGGAAGTCCTACTCCTTGATGTCGGCGATGGTGGCATGTATCCATCGGGGGCTCCGCACATTGACAGCCCAATTCTGCCGTGTGTCGATTGTTGATGAAGGGGAAGGGGAGATCGTCAGAACCCCTAACCCTAGAGTAGGGCTACCGTACACTTACTTGATGGCGTGGTTTGTCTACCACTATGAGTGTCTGATGAGCCCTCCCGCAACTCTTCAAGGAGAAGGGTTTGTCCCGTTCGTCTAATGTCTGGAGAGGTGCTCTTGGAAGTGCAGGGATATCCCCGATGCGCGGAAGACGCTCTCCCATTTTGGCTATTATAATTTTCGTCGGTTCTTCCCCTACTTTAGCGGAGGAGGATACAGAGAGTCTCTTAGGGACGTGCCGACGGCGAACCATCACATTGTTCTTTCTTGCGGCGCTTTTTGATGGTTGGTGAACATTCGACCAGGGTATCACATTTTGCGAATCGGTTTTACGTGCTACCTTGAGCCGTACATCCCTTACAGGTTTGCCCGCCAGTTCGGGTATGACCAGCTGTATGTGGGAAACATCAATCCCCACTTGCACTTCGAAGGAGGGCTAGTGGATAGAGCTCAGGGCTAGTTCTGGACTCATGCTGGTGGTACTCATGCCCGCTTTGAGCTACCGGCGAAGGACCGTGATCTGCACCACACGCTCTTGTACTGCCGGTGGTATCGGGGCGCCAGCGCTAATCCTGACGGCTTCTGTTTTCAGAATTCCTGTTTGATGGAACACGAACGTCATCCCCGGGGAACATCTCATCCGTCGAGGCAGAGGGGGCGTCAAACCGCCAAGGAGTGGTTCTCGGAGGATCCTACCGAAGACACCAAGGATTTCGATGTGGGTATGGATGAATCTGAGGCGCCCGAGACGCGAGCTCCTTCTCCTAGTCTTCCGTTGGATCCCCAAAGTGAGCGAAGGGAACCTGTCGAGTTAACCCGGGCGGGTGAGCGTCTGGAGCAAGCTCGGAGCGCGATCGCTGGGCGGATGGGGATGCCCCTCCTATCTTCGAGTAGTTCGCTGCTCTCTAAGCGACAGCGGGAGACGGCGGCCAAAGGCTCCGGAGCGGAAATGGCCAAGAAGGCCCGTCACGGGGGGATGGTCGAGACTACTCCTCTTATCGTGTTGGAGGTAGTTCTGGTGATTCCGAAGGATACCTCTCTGCAGCCTGGTGTGAGGCCACAGGCGGGGGTTTCAATTCGACGACTCTTACTTCCGCACCAGGAGGTAACTTCTTAGTGTCGTACTCTCGTGCACGAAGTTGGATCAGCACCCTCTAATGCTTATATTGAATCCGTGCAGGTGCAGTTAAGAGAGTGATCTCCATTCCTTTCGACGAAGAGGAGGTGGCTGGAGACAAAGAAGAACTCAGTGGTTCAGGTAAGCGTAGGCCTTAGTGTTGTTGATCCTTCTGTGCCAGGGGGTGTTTGTTAATGTTCTCCTTGCACTTGCAGTTGACCCCTCTCATGAAGCTGCTGGCAAAGAAGATCCCCCCTCTTGGGTGGGTCATTCGACCAGAGATGTGGATGAATCAGAGGCGGATAATGACGTCTCGATTCATGAGGCGCTATCGAGCGAGGGGGAGGTGTCGGCTCATGCGGACATGTCAGGCCAACAAGGGGAAACTTCCACCCTCGAGGAAGCGCTAATTGGGGGTGGACCCTCAGCGCAAGAGTCTCCGGTCCGAAGGGGGACCCCCACTCGGTTAGCGACCACTTTCTCGTCTGTGGTGGCTATTGATACCGCGGCCGCTATTCTGATGGCGTCGGTAGTCATACCGGCTTTGGCGATGCTAATCACTGCTTCCGCGGTTATGACTACCGATATTTCAATCGTAACTTCGTCCTCGGCAGATGAGGCTGCCCTCTCTCCCTTGGAACGTTCGCGAAAAAGGAAGGTGGCACGAGCCCTGGTTAATTTCCAAGACACTTTAGCTGACTGCGTTAAGCTTGCCTTGGAGGAGAGTTGTCCCTTCGAAGAGTTCAAGGAGGATCTCGATCACGACATGTTCTTCTTAATCAAGAGGCTTGGCGCCACAGTGGTGACGCCACACTTTTAGCGTTTGAAAGCAGTGGAGGAGGCTGTTCAACAGTTATTTGCCCTTCACGCGAAGAGTTCCGCAATTGTTGATCTCGCATCCGACAAAGTTCGAGCAGCAGTGGAAGAGCGCGATCGCCGTCTGAACAAGACCATGTCACTGGAGACAAGGTTGTCAGCAGAGTTGGAGCAGGCCAAGGTTGAGGATGAACGAGTGACCCTCGAGCAACAGAAGGCCGATAACCGCCTTTCTCACCTGTCTTCCGAGATAGAGAAGCTGAAGCATGTTATAGCTAATGCGCAGGCCTCATTGGCCATTCAAGAGAAGGATCGTAAACAGGTGGCAAAGGAATTAGAGGGTATTGAATCTCGCCGGCAATTGGTGGCCGATTCCGTTGAGGAAAAGGATCGAGCCCTCAAAGAGGCCAAAGATACCGTCCAAGACTTGGTCTCGCGTACTCAGGAAGATCTTCATCGAGAGATCCTGAGGAGGCTCGAGCTTCGCCATGCTGGGGAGATTCGTGAGGTGGAACTGCGGTTGAGAGCTTTGTAGCTTGTCTCTTATTCCCCGTTGTAATGGGATTTTCCTTTTTATGAATGAAATTATCCTTTTGTTTCTGGGCACTACCATTTGCACGCGTACTCCATCTCTTCTTTTTTTTACATGCGTTAGTCCGAGTTTGGCCGCAAGAGAATCTTAACTGTAGAGGGATTCTTGTCGGTGAATTTCAGCTGCAAGTCTTTCTCGCCTACAGGCGGATTCTATCCGTAGGCGAATTTGTGACGAATTCGGCTATAGGCGGGCTCTACTTTTAGCGGATCACGTGTTAATCCACGTGCATGTCAGTTACAAAGACGTGGGCACGTCGCTTCGCATTAAATATGGCGCAGTGGGTCTCTTCGTCCTCCGCGCCCGATTCGGGCCGTTGGCTGGGGATCGTGCCTAGAAACCACCAAATCTTGGCCGTTCATACGAGATCCGAGTTGTTCAGCCTTACCCTTGACTGTTTGGGCCTGAAAGGTCTAATCGAGCCATGGATAACCGCTTAGACTCAGAGTATTTTAGTACCCCTTCCCTTTGTTAAGAGAGGCTGTTGTTTCCTTGTCGTCTTCTTTAGAGGAAGTCCAAGTTTCCTTTGCATTCTCAGGATGGCGCCAAAGGTGAAAAGGGTTGCTTCGAAGAAGAGGAAGGAGGCGTCTTCTTCAGGCGTCGTCGAGGCTGCCTCCACCGAAGGTATCTTTTTACCTTAATCTCCATTTGGGTGTGAGTTGGGCAGGTGTTTCTCATCTGACTCCTTTCTGTACTGTCGTTGTGCTTCCCAGTCCATGAAGAGGTGCCGCCTTCCGAAGAACACGTGGGTAAACCTATTTTAATTTCCAATGACGAATCTGAGGGTATCACAACCCCCTACCTCAAGCCCTGCTGCTCAACCTGGAGCCGAACCTTGTCTCGAGGTTCCACCCATCGCAGCACTTGCTCCGGGTCAAGAGCCTGTTTCTTCGGGTCCATCGTCTTTGCAGGCTTGCATCGAGGAGTTTGAGAACGCTGTGAAGCAGGTGATCTCCCTTGTCAGCCTCGGCATGGGGAACTATGACGGTTTTAGGCAGTCTCTCCTGGACCGCATGGCTGACTTTAGGCGACTGGGCGAAAACCGGCTTGCTGCACGTTGCATGCAGAAGCTTCGCCTCTTGGAGTCACGCTTGATGAGACTAGAGATCTTGTTGCGGGAAGGTCCAAAAGTCGATGTGGAGTCCTTCCTGTCTCATATTCGGCGTCGTGAGGCCTAGGAGTAGGAGGTCCGCTCTAGAGAAATAGCGGATCTGGAATCCATTGTCGCCTTCTGGGTGAGTCAACAGCGCTCACTGGAAAAGCGCGTAAGCGAATTCACTTCTACCATATTTTGCTTAAAAGCTGAGCTAGAGCAAACGGAGGTGGCTCTGAAGGAATTCCAATCCGAGAGCGTTAAGGTTGGTAAGACTGCCGAAGCGGAGGCTCGGAGTCTCGAAGCCTTGCGCCAGGAAGATGCCACCGCCAGATCAAGTTTTGAAGACCGGGCCCGGAAGGAGGCCGAAGACAAAGCCAGAGAAGACCATGTGAGAAAGGTAGCTACAGTTAAGGCAGAGCTCGCGTCCTTTATTTTGTTCGACTAGGTCCCCTTGCCTGAAACTGTGTTAAGACATTTTGTTTCATTTGCTTTTAACATCATGTTATGACTCGTTTGATTGTGGAGTCATAACTTGGTTCAAATGTACTGTCTTAAGAGTACTTAATGAAGTTCGCATTTTCTTATTGTGCACACATCTTTTTAATATGCGGCCGTCCAGTGTTTTGTTCGTAGAACCGCTAACCATCCTGTGCTGTAAATAAAGCCCATCGCACGATGGCGAGTTAGTGTCAATAGTCATACCCAATGCTGGCGAAGCTCGAATGAGGGTGAGTTTACGTTGAAGGCTAGACCCGACTACTGGTGAACTCATGCTGCGATCGAAATTCGTGCGATGGCGAGTTTGCATAGGAGATCGAACTTGGCCTCTGACGAGTTTAGGCTCAAGCGAAACTCTTAATAAGGCGAGTTTGCGTTGAAGACCAAACTTGGCCTCTGGCGAGTTTAGGCTCAAGCGAAACTCTTAAGAAGGCGAGTTTGTGTTGAAGACCAAACTTGGCCCCTGGCGAGTTTCGAGTCAAGCGAAACTTTTGAGAAGGCGAGTTTGTGTTGAAGACCAAACTTGGCCCCTAGCGAGTTTCGGGTCAAGCAAAACTTTTGAGAAGGCGAGTTTTCGTCGGCGGTTAAACCCGACTGGTGGCGAGCTTATACTGCAATCAAAACTTGAGTGACGACGAATTTAACCTCCGGTCGAAGATTTAAATGTGGGCGAAACTCCCGCCACGCGTCTGCTTGCGGGCCCGAATGCTTGCCAGCTAAGGCTTCGTTAATGCTCATTAATGTTGAAGCGACGGGACGCTTCACCTCTCGCACTTAATCCGATCGGTTGGTTTGCGGTCCCGAGACAAATGGCCTTTCATTATTAGCGTTGGGCTCGAAGCGTCGCAGGACATCTGGGCTGCTCGATCATCTGGGATGACGAATCTCGACCGTTGGGACTTTCGAATATATATCCGTACTCGCCATCCTTTCAGCAGAGTTCTCGCGTCTTCGAAACAATTCGTAAACGAGAACTGCTGCGGAAACCCTTTTCGACCCATGGCCTCCGCGTCCGACCATAGTGCTTCCGAAGGTGTTGGCTCTTCTGCCACTGTCGCCAACGTCGGTGCGTCGTCGGTTTCCTCCGCGAACTCGGTTCAGGGGTCTTCTGCCCCGGACCCCACGTCTCACCTTGCGTTCGAGATCCTCCAGCGATTGGAGGGTTTGGTGCGCCAAACCGTTGTTGCCGTTGACGAGGGTGTCGGGAGATATTATGACGCGTTTCCTCTCATGGAGGCGGGTCTAGGGACGGTCCGCCGCGTGGGCGGTTCCCAGTTCGCACGGCGATGTGAGCAGGAGCTTGGCCGTGTAGAGGGGTGGATGTACAGCCTGGAAGACCTGGTGCATGACGACGCTTCGTGCTCGAGCGTGAGGAGCAGGCGAAGCAGGTCCAGGCGAAGGAGGTCGAACTCAAGCGTCTGCGCAAACGGCACCAGGCGGTATTGGCTAGGATGGATGACTACATGGACGCCGCCTTCTTCGAAGATGCTGGGTCCCCTCGCGGCGAGGCAAGCCTGCGGGAGCTCGAGTGGGAAAATATGGAGATCTGCCAAGCTATTGGAGTGGTGGATAGGGCACTTCAACTCCTTCCCCAGGAGGAAGAAGATGGAGAGGCCACCCTTGCCAGGCTGCAGCGGAAGCAGGAGGAGGCGACGAAGGCTCAGCATGCGGCGGATCTTATGGCAGTCAAAGCTAAGATCGCTGCCTTCAGTCTGCTAAAGCTCCTTTAGTGCCTACCTTGTTTAAGCCTCTCCTCTTTTCTCTTTTTTTTGGTAACTCAGTTGATGCCGGCTGCAACATGACTAAAAACTTATGCATGTAAATTTTAGCCCGTAATGACATTTTGCTTTGCTTATCCTCTGTCTCGCATGCACAGTTTCTTTTTTCTTTTCTATTTTCTGGTATTGGTATGCATTCGACTTGTGTTTTGTCTTCAGGTTGAACTCGCCTATGTTGTTTGGCGCTTGAGTTGAGCTGCCCACGCCATCTCTGGTGAATCCTTGACTAACCTGTTTCGGACTTAGTTGTCCTTTCTCTGCTTTTGGCTGTTCGCGACGTGGGGTCGGGTTAACCCCGACTTTCGCGTTGCAGCTCAAGTGGGACCGAGAGGGTAACACTTAGCCTGAGACTAGGAATGGTTGCTCGTGCATACGACCAACCGATGACCTCAATCTTTGACTTTCCACTCGGCGAATTGTTGTTCGGAGGAACCGTCGGGCGTGACGCCTGTCGAGCCGCCCTTGATAATTGTCGCCGTCCGTGAGGGCGACGACATAGGCGATAATTGAATCGTTCAGGGATGTAGAAACGTGACGATCGATTGTTGTAGGAGCCATCGCGTGGTAGACTACTACCCATCAATTATCCTAAGGGAATGTTAGGATATCTAGAATAGGTCAAGTAGTTCAGGGACGTAGGAGTGTGACTATCGACCAAAGTAATAACACATCGCATGGTAAGTTATTACTTAGGCTGTGCTATTCGTAAGAATAACGGCGCCGGTCATCGGAGGTAATCATTAACCTGATAAAGTTTTGTTGCGATCGGAGCAACTATGAGGCTTTATCATCCCATTGAGAGAGATTGATAAGCTGATTTGGTTAGAGGTGATAGTTAACATAGCCGAATAGTCTGTCGCGATGTGAGCGACTTTGGTGGACTCGCCATCCTATTGGGGAGGGTTGGCGAGCTGATTTTCGCCTGAGGTTTGGTGTTAACATGGCAGTGGGGGTTTGTTATGATTTGAGCAACTCGGTGTCTGCCGTGATGTGAGCGACCTTGGTGGATTCGCCATCCTATTGGGGAGGATTAGCGGCTTGACTTTCATCAGACATTTGGCGTTATCAAGGCAGAATTACCCCGGTCCCGCTCGTAAGGAAGTTGGACCAAAGGGCGACCTAGGTCACGCCTTAAGAGCGCTGTTGGCGGCGATTCATATGGGGTCTTCTGCCAGAGCAGATGAAGTAGGGACAGTTTAGCCTCGTGTACCAGTTGGAGGGAGTAAGGACCAGTTTAGACTCATGCACTCGTGGGAGTCTGAAGAAGAACTAAGGGTAGTACTTTTTCAAGTATTTGCCGTTGATGGGCATCATGGTCTTGTCGCCGTTTGGCTTGACAAGGTGATAAGCCCCATTCGAATAGACTGTCTCTACTACGAATGGTCCTTCCCATTTGGATTGAAATTTGCCTTTCTTCTTGGAGGTGAGGATTATTGGTCGGCGAACGGCTAATACCTGTTCTCCCTCCTTGAAGGTTCGGCATCTGACCTTCTTGTCGAAGGTTTTGGCCATTCGGGCTTGATAGAACTCAATGTGTTTTGAGCTTCTAGCCGTCTGTCGTCCAATGTTTTGAGCTCCACGAGTCGTCATTGGTGATTATCCTCAGTCGTATTCCTGTTGTTAGGGCGACGCGGTGGGACGGAATTTGGATCTCTAATGGCAACACGGCCTCACAGCCGTATACCAATGAGTAGGGTGTGTGGCCAGTCGGCGTGCGAACCGTTGTGCGATATGCCCATAAGCTCTCGCCAAGGTTTTCATTCCAATCGCGTTTGCTATAGAGGTTAGCTTGGTCAAGATCTTGATAATTATTTTGTTGAAGGCCTCGGCTAGACCATTCACCGAAGGATTGTAGGCCATGAAGGAGAGGTTTTGTATTCGGAACTTGTCACAAAACCTGGTGAATGCATGGCTAACAAATTGCGTGTCGTTGTCATGAATAATACGCCGGGGTACGCCGTATCAGTATATGACATGGTGCTTGATGAATTTGATTACGTCATTAGTCTTGACCTCTCTTAAAGGGATGGCTTCGGCCAATTTAGAGAAGTAGTCAGTGATCGCGAGGATGAAACAATGACCTCTTACCGATGGCGGGGATATCGGTCCGACTATATCCATCCCCCACGCTTCGAAGGGCTATGAAGCCTTTGTCGGGTGCAGGTCTTCGGGCGGCTGGTGCATCTAGTTGGCGTGTATCTGGCACTCATGGCAGCGTTTTGCGTAAATGACTACGTCGTGAGCCATTCCGGGCCAGAAGTAGCCTATCCTTCGCAAGAGATCCCAAAGTTTGGGTCCAGGATGGTGAGCTTCGCAAACGCCGTCGTGGGCTTCGCGCAGAGCTTCTTGTGCCTCTGCTCCCGACAGGCATCGAAGTAACAAACCGTCGTACGACTTTTGATACAACATCTTGGTGGTCGAATCGTAGTAGAATCTCATGGCACGTCGCCGGACAGATTCTCGCTCCCTTGTGTCTTCAGGCAATATGCCATATAGGACGTAGTCGATGATAGGAAGACGCCAATCTTTCAGGTCGGGTTGATCTGAGATCTGATGGGTGGTGTTTGCTTCTGTGACGTCTTTTAGTCGAAAGAGCCTTCAGCTTGCCACTGTGACCTATTGAGTCGTTTCTAATGGCTGGGCTAGGTTAGCCGCCAAGGAGGCAAGGGCATCCGCATGTGTGTTCTTGGATCGTAGCACGTGCTCAATGCGAAAACTCTCGAATAACTTCACTAGCTTGATAGCCGCTTTGTGGAGTGGGATTAGATCATCGTTCCTAACTTTGTACTCACCGGTCATCTGCTTGACGATGAGTTGGGAGTCGCCGTAAGCCTCGAGATGCTTTATCCCTAACTCTTTTGCCAACTCGAGCCCGATGAGTAACGCGTTGTACTTAGCCACGTTATTGGTGCATGGTTCTGTCAAAGAAAAGGCTCGGGGCAACACGTGGCTATGTGGAGAAGTGAGGACTACCCCCACTCCTGCAACAATAGAGCTGTTCGTGCCTACGCGAGAAGCGCCATCGAAGAACATCTGCCACGCTTTCGGTAACGAAGTTACGTTGGCTTCGGGCGGTTCATCTGGCAAATCTTCAAACAGGTCGGTCTTCGCCCCCAACGGGTGACTAGCCATGAGATCGCAGATGGCCTGTCCTTTGACTGACTTTTGTGGCATGAAGTGGATATCATACTGAGAGAGCAGAAGTGCCTACCTGGCCAGGCACCAGTTTAGCGTCGCGGGTTGTGTCATGAAGACCCGGATGGGGTTCATCCGGGAGATGACATGGATTGTCTGGCCGACCAAGTAGTGTCGCATCTTTTAGATGGCGAACACTAAGGCCAAACATTCCTTTTCGACCATCGGGTACTGCTGTTCGGTGCCTTGCAGGGTTCTACTTAGGTAGTAGATGCCCTGCTCATGGCCCGCGTTGTCATTTTGTGCCAAGAGGGCGCCTAGAGAATGCTCCATAGTCCGTATATAAATGAGGAATGGCTTTCCCGAGACCGGTGCTGCAAGGACGGGTGGGTTCGAGAGATAAACTTTGATCTCCTCAAAGGCCCGCTGGCAAGGCTCGTCCCACACGAAGGAAGTACCTTTCTTCATAAGCTTGGAGAACGGCTGACATTTGCCTGAAAGATTTGAGATGAATCTTCGGATGTAGGCCAATCGTCCCTGAAGACCTCTTAATTCTTTGAGGTTCCGGGGCGGTTGAAGCTCTTGAATAGCTCACACCTTGTCTGGGTCGATTCGGATCCCTTTCGTTGTGATGACGAAACCGATGAATTTACCACTAGACATTCCTATGAATGATTTTGTAAGGTTCATCTTGAGCTGGTGGGTCCTCATGAGTTTGAACATCGTCCTCAAGTCCTGGAGGTGGTCGTCTTTGCGGCGACTCTTCACGACCAGGTCGTCTACATAGCACTTTACCGTTTTTCGCAGGTGCTCTCCAAAGATCGTGCTCATGGCGTGTTAATAGGTTGCGCTGTCATTCTTGAGTCCGAAGGGCATGACTGTGTAGCAGTATACCCCATGGGGGTTCGGAATGAAGTGTGTCTCTCGTCCTCGGGGTGCATTTTGATTTGATTGTACCCTGAGAAACCATCCATGAAGGACATCCTCTCGAATCCGCACGTGTTATCGATGATGACATCCGTGATGGGCAAAGGAAATTCGTCCTTAGGGCATGCGGCGTTGAGGTCTCTGAAGTCGATGCAGATGCGGATCTTACCGTTTTTCTTTAAAACCAGAACAATATTAGCCACCCAGTCGGGGTGCTGTTCCTCTCTGATGAAACCGGATTCGATGAGTTTCTTTACTTCGGCTTCGATCGCCTCCATAATCTGAGGGCGAAACAGCCTCTGCTGTTGCTTGACTGGCTTGGCGTCTGAGTTGATGTTGAGGCGATGCGTGGTGACCCGTGGATCCAAGCCGGGCATGTCCTCGTAATTCCATGCGAAGACGTCAATGTATTCCCGTATGAGGGCAATGAGATCTTCTTTTCTTGAGGAGGTAGACTGCTGCTGATGAATATAGGCTTGGGGTTCACGTCAGTGCCCATGTTCACCTGGAGGATTTTGTCTTCGGTTGATGGTTCCCGTTACTCAAAGCGACTGTTCCACTGAGCGTTAATATGGCGATCCCACGTCTCGTCATAAAGTGGGACCTGTCCATCCTCCGCCATTACGGCGGGATCAATCGCAGCCATGTTAACCGTAAGGTTATCGAATAGCTCACTCAAGATGACGTCCGAGTCCCATGCCGAGGTTATCGACGATCGATCTCCTGAACATGCGTAATTGGTATCTTCGTTGACACAACAACACATATCCGAGGAGGAAGCGGAGTAGCTTAAGCCCCTCCGAGTCCTGTTGAAGTAATTTGAGGGTTTACCCATGGGTACGTGAGCAGGCCGAATGACCGTTTTGTACCCTCGGCCGTAATTCAAGCCCTCTAAGCGAGTGAGGTCGTATCCCATGTCACTCATCATGCGTTTGGCGACTTGACTGTATTGTGAAAACTGAGGCGCCGGGTCCTCGTCTTCAGATTCATCCCACAGCATGTGTAGGGGACGATCGATTCGGCCGAAAATAATATCTTTTTAATAATTATTCCGGGTTGGTACGATGAGTACGGCTTGCGACGACTCAATCGGTCGTGTTTTTGCGACGTATGATGAGCATACTGGTAAGTGCAGGGAGGGATCGCCGTAGAGTTTTGACCATAGGTCATTGGGTTCATCATCCTCGGACGTAGAACAAGACGACAAATAAGCAAAGTTGGACTTCTCATTCATGATAATCTTCTCCGCCTGAACAGCGTTGGTTACATGGTGACTTTCATAACCGATTACAATCGACTCGAAGTCATTTAGAATTAGGCTGTTGCCGTACTCAGGTTCGCTATCCGCCTCGTTGCCGCTCTCCGGTTCTTCGACCGACGGCTCATCGGGGTCTTGGTACAACAGATAATCCGTGAAGTAGTTTTCGACACCTTTGAAGGTTGTTTGTCGACCACTACTGTTTTCATTTGCTCGTAATCGTCCACATACTTTAGGCATTGGTGCAGAGTGGATGAGACTATTCGGTTGCCATGGATCCACGGGCGTCCTAAGAGTATGTTGTAGGAAGGCTCGGCATCGATGACGTAGCATGTCACCTCCGTCTTCCTGTCGCCTATTCGGCATTTCAGGTGGATTTTTCCCAGCGGCCGGGTCCTCGTGGTGTTAAAGCCAAAAATGGTTGTGGTGGTCGAGGACAGACGCTTTGGCGGTATTCCCAGGTGTTTGATCAACTTTAGGGGTACGATGCTCAATGCAGAACCCGGGTCAACCTGAATCCGATCCACTTTTGATGAACCGACATACCCCATGAAGTACAATGATCGATCATGGGATGTGCTCTTGATGAGCATGTCCTCAGGAGTGAAGGTGATGCACGGGACCCGTCTCTCGGACGTCTGGCAACAAGTCACGCATTCCTGCTCGGCATCTTCCTCCCTTGAGAAATGGGTGGAGAATGCCTCTGAATCGGCCAACGCCTCTTGTAGGGCCTCCCGGGTAGGTCTGGATAGCCGAAGGAGGTCGTACATGGTAATTCGTACAGGGATGCTCTTCAGCTGTGCGAGCACATTAAACCGGAAAGGTTAGCGGCTTGAGCTTGGTCTGTCTGGATTGGGAGGGGTTGTCATGGCTGGCCTCATAGGAGGTCCCGCCGGGTTCTCCGCCCTCATGGGATATTCCTTCGCGAATTCCTTCCCTGCTCTCGTGGCGAGGATGTTGGTTTCCTCTTCGGAGTCGGTCAGGGCGGTCACTGCTGTGTTATCTCTACCCAGGATGGTGGAGACGACATTGCAATGCTTTCCTTTAGCCTCTTTCGAAGGCTTTGCAGTCTATTGCTCATCGTTGAGGAGGTCCAGATGGACCCACATTACCTGACCCGATGGCAGAGTCTGTGGAGTCAAACCCTTCCCTCGCTGGTTGTGAGGGTCGTCATTGGTGATTTTCAAGACTGCCTTGGGGATAGGAATTATCCCTGCTGGAGCTTGAACCTCAGGGAGATCTTTCCCAAAGCTCAAGGTGATCATGTTTGTAGTCACCTACTTTTGAACTTTCTCTTTCTTCAGGACCCCAGCATCATAGAGGGCCTGGAGCTTGTCTTTGAGGACGTAGCACTTGGTTGTGTGGTGGCCAAGGAACCTGTGATAGGCACAGTAACTCGGGTCGTCGGTTTTGTTTGCCTCCTCAGGCTTCGTGGCTTCTGGCAATTTGATTCGACCGCTCTTGAGTAGAGTATCAAACGTTACCACCACCTGGTCTTCTTTAAAGTCGTATTGTCGCGGGGGGCGTTGCTCAAATTGTCTGGGCTTTGGCCTTTGGGCAGTTTTCGGCATTAGGGCGGAATCAATGGCCATGATCTCCTTTCCTCTCGTTCGAGGGGGATTCTTCGGCGCAGTCGGCTCCGCGGTTCCCTTCTTAGGCTGCGGCTCTTCGGACTCTAGCCTCTTGATCATGTTTTACACCTGCTCGCCCTGACGCACAAGCTCTTTCCATGTCTGGATTTCCACCGCGCCTATTTTGGATAAAATATGGATCGAAAGGTTGTTGTAGCACATCTCGATCAGTGTTGATTCGAAAACTTAGTCCCGACAGTGGACTGATCGGTTCCGAAATCTCTTCACGAAGTCGTTGACCGACTCCGACTTTCGTTGCTTTTCAGTGAGGAGAGTGGCCATTGACACTTCCATGTCATCGTCGAATAAGCGGGCCAAAAAGAGCCTTTCAACGTTAGCCCATGACTTGATAGAGCCAGGTTCCAACTTACGGAACCATTCAAAGGCCACCCCCTTGAGGGTGCCTATGAATAGTCGAGTGAGAATAGCGTCATTCCCCGTAAGGAACCCAGTCTGCGCCATGAAGTAGTAGATGTGCTGCGAGGGCGAGCCCTTGTCGTCAAATTGTACCAAGCTGATCGGCTTGAACTTTGCCGGGTATGGGACCGTATCCCATTCGATAGGGTAGGGACGAACCACCCCCAGCTTGTTCATGTTTTGCTGAAGCTTCAGCGCGTTGAGCTGGTCTTGGAACTCATTGAACCTCTTGTCACGGACGCTACCCACGGTATGTGACGTCCCTAGCAACGTCTTGGAAGAGTAATCAGATTGTGGATTATTGTTATCTTCCTTCTCAGTCGCCGGGCGACGGGGAGGTACCCACTCCTTATCCCCAGTTCGTCGGGGTAAGGAGCACTGGGTTCTTTTCTTCTTCTTCTTGTTTAGAAGTTGCTCCATCATCTCTCTCAGGGAGTCGATGGTTGCCTGCTGCTCCTCAAGCTTTTGGGCTACTGTCTGTTCGTGGTGAGTTTAGTCATGTGTACCCTCGCCGGTGCGTCCTGACTCGAGTGCGAGGTTTAGGATGTGGCTACCGCCGAATGAACTTTGTCTTTGCCATAGGAGGGAGGTGCTAGGGTGGAGTAATCAAACTCGATGCTTACCCCCTTACGACTACGGGTTCGCTGGTATATGCCGCCTTGTCCGCGTTGGACAAACCGAGGATTAGGTCCCAGGGTCGAGTCCGAATTTGGGGAGTCAGAAAGCACCGCTTTACCCCTGCCCGTCATGTTGATCATGGCGGATGGGAGCTCTAAGTCATCGGCAGTGCGTCCTCTCTGGTGACGACGCCTTTGGTGAGTGGGCCTTGGTCGAGAAGGTCGTCGAGAGAGCCTCTCGAATACTGAAGGTCTCGTCGTTTCTATACATTGACAGTTGGCGAGAACTGTCTGGATGAGCCTTTCGTAGTGGCACTGAGAACTCACCTCATGTATAGTGCATTTGCGAGTTAGGTAATCCCGGAGGTCTTTCGTGAGTGATTGGCGACTACCCCTAAGGTCGGATGGGTCGCCTGAGTGATCGCACAAGAGGGCCTTAGATGCACCCCCTGTTGTGTACTCGGTGGAACGACTAGATGTAGGAATTGGGCGAGTTTTCCCTGACAGGCGAAACCTCACGTTCGGGCGAACTCCAACATGTGGACGAGATTCAACCCCCTGCTTGCGCGGGCGGGATTGCAAGGCGTCGCCTGTCGCTTTGCCTCTGGGGTCAAAGCTTTCTTGCTTGTTATACTCATCCGCTAAGTGGTCCGGGTGAGATCCTCCTGCCTTTGAGGGTTCGTGTGCTCGCGGTGGTTTATTCGCATCAGGGATGTGACCTGAGAAGCGAAGTCCACCTGAGCAGGTAGCCCTGTTTTTCTTCGTTGGCACTCCTGATTTGGAGAGCCTTCTGTCGTCAGGCGAGTTGCCTCCTCGTCTAACATTCTTCGGGCCCGTGTGGTAGTTCAGGCCGTTGCGTGAGACGAAGGGTCGGGCCTCCAGTTTCGCGAGTGCCTGCCATCACCGTTGGCGAGCTCTTTTAGAGAGAAGAGCATCCGCGTGGGCTGTGGCCGTAAAGCCTGGGTCGGAAGGAACCGGTGTTTCCTCTGGGACAGGCATCTCCGAAAATCGTCTGGTGACCCATCTGGCGGCCCCCCGCCCTATGCTCTCGATCTGTGGCTTGACCTTGATCGACTTTGGAGTAGGTTTCCCCGATGAGACTCGGGTAAAGCCTTCAGGCACAGAAGTTTTGACCGTCTGAGGTTGGCTTCTGCGCATGATTCTGTGGCGTTTACGGGACGCATCGCCACCAGAGGAAGAAGAAGACAAGTACTCCTCGTACTTGGCTTGGTCAAACTCAATCTCTAGGGACTCTACAGTCGTCCCAACAGCAACCTCGTCGAACTGAGCTACCATCATTTCGGTTGAGGAAACAGCTTCTCCCACTATGGTCGCCATCTTCTGTAGGTGTAAATTTCCGATTTCCCGAAAATAGGGAATTCCGTTTGTATTGATAAGAATGGCTTATTACAAACTAATTAATCGAAATTACAACAGAAGCAGAGGGAATGCCCTCCTTGTTTAATGTAGGGACTTTCGGTAGCTATAGGATGCTTTGTTCGGTGTTCGTGCCGAGTCTGCTTCCCTTGAATGGTTTGACCGAGGTTGCTGGAGAGCTTCAGTACGTAGTAGAAGCTCGGGTCGATGGAGTTCGAATCTTCTAGTTCGCCGACGATCAGGGCTCAGAACTAGGAGATGGCGCTGTAGTGCAAGAATTATGCAGAGAGCTTATCGTCGATTCTTTTTACCAAAGTTTTCGACCCCCCTGAAAGGTTACTGGAAGAGGCTCTTAAATGGAGGAGAGACGGCTTGGTTTCTCCTTGAATTATAGGATGTGACCATTCATTGTTCAGAGATACCCTGCTGTTCACCTGTACCATGAGCGGTCATTCGAGGAGCTGTGTTTTACATCACGTCACGTAAGAGTGGGAAGGCCCCTCCTCGTATGTGTGATAGCGGCTGCCGGATACTCGAGTGGATCTGGCTAAATCACCGAGCGTCGGCGGCTCTCGCCCTTTTCTTGGACAAGTGAGGTGAGTTGTATTTATGAGGGCGCAGGCTGCTCTGGCGCCTGTCCGTTCACTTGTATCGTGGACGGCCATCTGACGGGCCTGGAGCACTGCGCCCTCTCCATTCGCATCAATAAAAGTGGGAGAATGGGTGCCCGGTACTCGAGTGGGTTTGGACAGCCTGTCGAATGCCGGCGGATTCAGCTCTTGACTCTGACGGGCAAGGTGAACTGTATTTATGAGCGTGTAGGCTGTTCTGGTGCCTGTCCGTTCACTTGTATCGTGGGCGGTCATCTGACGGGCCTGGAGCACTGTGCTCCCTCCCCTCACATCACGGGAAGTAGGGAAGGCTTGTCCCCACGAACCTGGCTCTCGACTTGTGTGGGCGAATTTGGACCCATGCAGGCAAATTTGGATAACTTTGGCTTATGAGGGCGAACTCACTTTACTGGCGAATCTACGTGTCTTGGCACATGAGAGCAAATATAGGGCCTGTGCATCAGCGAACCCATCCCGAGGCCGTGGTCCGTCCTTCACCCGAGTGGGTGGTTCCGATTCGTGGGCGGACTCGTGCGCCAATTCACAGCGGTAATTTTTACCGTCTACAGTAGTCCACCCTACTAATTTGGTGTGCTCTTTTGCCCCCAAGTATACCTTTCATCACTTGTATGTCCCGTCCTGCTTGACCTTGAAAACATGTTATAAAGCATGTCTTTCAGTAGTCTTGTATTTAATTAGAAGATTCATCAAGCTCCAAACTTGATTCTTCCTTATGAACTTAAGCTCCCCATTTGTTGTTGCTTTTACTTTTTCGTTGCAGGCCCAGAAATAATATCCTCACATGTCTTGTGCTTTACAACAATATGCGGTGCTTCCATGAATATTTCTCCATCGATCTTAAAATATCATCTTGAAACTAGTCCATGGCAAAATCTCAGAGGCTGTTGAGATTTTTTAGATGGCTCCAAGTCATCTAAAAGTATCTTACTCTCACTATCCTCATATGGTAGAGGAATCACTTCTTCTTTCATTGCTGTATCCATGACAGTCTCCTCGATCTCATATGAACCAAAATCTTGACATATTTCTCCTTTGTGCGGGCAATCCTCCTTGAGGAACTCAATATCCCACAACTCTCTTGGTCACAGTCTTGTCATATTGCTCACATATAAGCACAATCCATAGAGTGTGTAGAATAGTGTATGGAAATACACTTTATCATTCTGAGGTTATAACTTCCCACCTAATGAAAAATAGTATGTGTGTGTAAGCAACATACCCATATGGATGTAGGAGATCCAACACTAGCCCTCGGTTATCAATGACTAATAGGATGTTGACTACACTAATCTAGAAGGTAAGTAGTTCAGAATATTGGTCGCCATTAGTAGCACATCTCCAAATTAAATGGGTAGGTTAGCGTCAACCAACATATTCTGAAGCACATCTAATAAAGTTAAATTTCTCATTACCACAACACTAGTTTGTAGCAGAATATAAGATATTCCGTATGAATTTTTCTTTCTCTTAACATAGTTCCCTGAACTTCCAAGATAGATACTCTCTCACAACTAGTGTGCAAAGTCCTACTGCTTTGTGTGCAAAATCCTACTGCTTTTGCTTAGCTAGCTATCTACCTTGCTAATTTAGTGCTTGAAATAAATTCAAGCATTCAACTAAGTGTGAAATCAAATACACGTAATCATATATAGAGTTTCTCTTTAAACATGAAGAATTAAGGTACTCCACTTTATACCTTCATATATATTGGTCTGCACATAACAGAGTGTATTAATTGCAATGAAGGTGCTACTAGCCTTACCAAATAGCTTTTTAGTGATTTTGCCCACGCGACCATACTCATAGATGGATAAATGCCTTAGTATATATACCAAGAAGGCTGTCCCTAGCAAGCCTTCATGTGTCATCTAATGTGACTTAGTCTACTATACCAAAAACCAAGTCAATATCAATTCATGGCACAATATAAAGTAGAAGATAACCTAGTTATCTAGTATTGAGTCACATTCTAAAATCAACTAAGCTATCAAACTTGGCATTCTATAAGCAGATAAATCCTGAAGTAAATCTAAGTTACCCACAAATTGGAAACTAACAGATGAATCCCCCAAGTCTAACTACCGAGAGAAAGATTCACTACCGAGAGAAAGATTCCTCCTAGTAGCGAGCATATAGAATATCCTAAAAGATCAATGTTCTTTGAATTCAACATAAACCTACAAGCACAGGTGCATGCCCAGCACCTTTGTGTAGTTCCCATTTAGATTTTTTTTGCTCTCATTTGGAATCTTCTGAAACTCTATGAGCTCATCTCCGCCTTGCAAAAGTAGTTCATGAGTTTTGAGTTTTCTCAATGTGTGCGCACTCATGCGCAAGATGATTAGCTTCCAAAGACAAAGTAGACATTTTACCCATGAACACACCCTAGTGTTTAGACTCTAACTTCACTTTTATTTGCAAATCCTGAGTGTTATCACATCTGCAATGTGCATGAAAGTAATAAAATGTATTTTTTAGAGTTACGTAAAAATCTGATAATTGCCCAGATCTACCGTTCCTAACTCGACATACCTCTAGCTATCTAATGATCCATGATCATGGAGGTCATCATCTGAAGGTGAATTCAGTGGTCTATCCAGCAGTTGTCTCATTTAAATCTAATTTAAAAATAAAAACTTAGATCTTCATAGGAGAGACACATCCGAGTCTCGCATTAAGAGCATTCCAGAAGCTCTTTGCATTCAGATATTCTCATACTCCTCAATAAGATCATACCTCTTTGCAATCCATCATGTGAACCATATCGAATAATCTTGTCACTTTTAGATCTTGTACTGATTGGCCTCAAATCTCTGAGTCCAAGTTGAGCCCTATTCCGACTCAGATATTATCACTTCAGTATTCACCAAAATTTCTATCCTTAGGAGAAAATATATCTTTCGATAAAAGTACCTCAAACTACTCAGTCCCGGATAGACGTCAGAATAGTTATTTTTGTACCATAAGAGAAGAATTAATACACTCTTATTACGGATATGTTAAGATTATTGGCATTTACGTGCAGTATTGGTCATTTTGAAGAACATTCCATGGCGTCAAGCTATTTGTACCGATAATAAATTTGCATCCCAAGTAGACTTGATTGGGTAGTTAAATCATAGTGTCATTTCTATCTAAAATCACCCACTTAAAATATTTATTTATATGATTCAGTATGCATTTGAACCCGCAACATGATAAACATAAACATAAATTTTCATTTTTTAATTTAACTATCCTATTTTATCTTGTCAAAAAACTGTGAAACGTTACTTAGGAATTTTTTATTTCTTGTGAAATTGGTTGTGCACCCTAAGCACTTCTATTGGAACAACTACCCATTAAAATCTCTAAAATTTAATTAGGATTTTATAATTGAAATTTCTAGTGCATAAAAAATTCTAAACTTCTATGGTTCAAAAAATTATTTTTCAACAATCCTAAAAACTTATTATTATGAAACCCAGTGGGCCACACATCAGAAATTTCCCAAAATTTTTAAAAAAGATAATTCTTTTTTTACAGTTTTCCCTTAAAATTTTAGATATTTTTATCATCTTTAAACACTTTTTTTAGTTTTAAAAACCAAATATCTGAATTTCAAAAAAGGGAAAAAGAAAAAAATTACTGGTCTGCATGGACTGGATCTAGCCGACAATGGCGATGGCCCCACCCCTTACTCTTTTTTGTTTGACCTGGACCACTTTGATAGTGACAACGGTTGTTGATGGCACTTGGTGAACAGCACCAAGTGTTGCTAGCAAGTGGAACCCAACGCCATTGATGGCTAGGACCCACGACACCCGACGCCATGGACCTCTAGCACTTGATGCCATGGACCTCCGGGACCCAGTGCCAATAATCAGCCAAAGTTGCCGCTTTGGTGGTAGTGTAGCTAGTGTTTCTTTTTTTGTTAAAACCCCATCGGTGGTGTGTGGCAGGCCTCCAACACCCATCACCAGAGGCTCCACCGATGGTTCCCGCTGCTATTAGCGATGATGAGATCCAGGGTTTTCAAATTTTTTAAAAAATTTTAGAAATTTAAAAAGTTTTAATTTCTAATAATTTTTTAAAAAATTATAATTTTTTAAAAATTTATAATTTTTGAAAATTTATAAATTTTGAAAAATTTAATAAATCCCTAATTTATTAAAATTGTCCATTAGCTCATAAAGATTGAATTTTGATTGTAGATCTGACATCTCAGATGTCAAATGTAGAGTTTTTTATCAAAACTTTAATTTTTTTGAAAAATTAATTTTTATTATAAAAAATCCTAAATTTTCTATTCTAGGGACCAAATCACATCAAGATATTGTAGATCTAATGTAAACTGACACATGATGCAATAATAAATAAATCTAACCCTAAAAACAAGATAAAAGATGCGAGCAACCCTAATCTTACTCCGATACCAATGTAAACCATGGATGAACATATATGAAATAGATAAATCTATTGTTTAGAGATTACCTATCCCAGATCTATGGAAGCATTGTCACGCACCTAGTCTGCATCTTCTAACCATAGCCAGAGGGTGACCACACCGATACAGCGAGAAGCCCCCACTTATCACCCCGCAACTATCGCGTTAATTACAGAATTTATGAAGGGGAAGGAGATGATGGTAGTATATTTTTCTATCTGGTTACTTCTTTTGTGTCTATTTATTTATATAGAGAAGAGGTCACAAAACCCTAGTCCTAATAGGTATCCTTGGACGGTCAATCAAATTGACCGATTTGTATTTGGTTTTGAATTATTTGCATACTTCAATTGGTAGACCGCACATATAACCAACACTATACAATGTGGGACTATATTAACATATTAATAACCTTAACACATGGACATGTTACAGGAGTAAATTATAATCCATAGGGCCTCAACCCTCATCACAAATTTAGAGTTGTGATGTAGGGGCAGGGTCGACCTTTGATAAGCTGCATTTACAAAACATCTGAAGAGATTACAGAAAATAATATTCTTCCATATCTATATTGTATTTGTGATTAGTTAATGTAATCATGTGTTAAATTCCATATTTTAGATGTGTTTGGCAAACTACCTAAATCTGGGATGAGTGATCCTAGCCTAGTTTTATTCAAAATTAGTTCTATGTTGGATCAGGGGAGGATTGGTCCAAAATAGAATTGGTTCAGTGACCAAATTTTGGCCTACAAAAACAGGGCCAACTCTAGCTTTATTCTTTGACAAACAAGAAATTACTCAAAACTAGGTCAGATTCAGTCCTGACCCAGTTTTAAGTGGTTGTCAAATGCACCATTAATGTATCTGCTCTGTTTGCCCATACTTTTAGGGCTCTAGCTTCCATGTTTGAATAATTTCCTTTCATGTGAATAGAATATATGAACTAGGCACCAAACAATAAGATCAAATTAGGTTTTTGTCCTCTCACGATTTTTTGGTCTACTTTACCCAGTAAAACTCTTTAGTAATTGTTTTGATCTGTCTTTTTCTAGTGGTGTAGTGTATCAACGACTATAGTAGCGTAATCAGCAAAAATGCCCATTTTAAATTTTGATATGCTGAATGAATGCAGTCGTCATTCCATTTCAACTCTTGCAGCCTAAATTAGATTGGATCACTGTAGCTGTAGCTATATGAACTACAACATCTTTTGTGTGTGTGTGTGTGTGTGTGTGTGTGTGTGTGTGTGTGTGTGTAATGTTTTTGAGATTTGTTTACAGACTTTTTTTAAAAATTTTTTG
This sequence comes from Asparagus kiusianus, assembly GCA_022839385.1. Lineage (NCBI taxonomy): Eukaryota > Viridiplantae > Streptophyta > Magnoliopsida > Asparagales > Asparagaceae > Asparagus > Asparagus kiusianus. The sequence continues at coordinate 267,246 of BQKN01065315.1, forward strand.
TGAATGAAATCTTGTTCATAGATGCTCGTCATAGTTAAGTTTAAGAGGATGTAGATCTTCTATAATTGTTCTCTAAGATTAGTAATTGTTGGGCTGGACCTTTTGACATTAAAAGTTAATTTGGTACCTTGTGTTATGCAGTGAGTGCTTTAAAGTATATCGTTGTTTCTCAGTATTTGTGACATTTTGTGTGCTGAATACATGTGATTGGTCTAGACTAGCTAGTTTTCAAGTTTAGTAATGGTTCCAAGGTCATAGTGATTTTCAAGATAACAATAGAAATCTTAATGTGATCTCATCTGTTGAAAGTCTGGGACTGTTTTCTCCTTGTAAGAGTTGAATGAATTAATCTTTATTAGTTAACATCAAGAAACATAGCCAATTTCATAATTAATGGTGGATGTGATGGTATTCATCACAATTGAATGTAGTTTCGCAGTAGAAGAACTTCCACTGATCCTCTATTAGAGGAGGTCTTAACAAACTTATTCCCTATAAATAGCACCACCCCCCCTCTCTATTCCTCAAGAAAGAAAAAACCTCTCTCTAGAGAGAGAGAGAGAGAGAGAGAGAGAGAGAGAGAGAGAGAGAGAGAGTCTCTCCAGACAGCTTTTGAGTTTTAGGTCTCATGTTATGAGCTTACATCTTCTAATCTTGTTTTGATGGTCATAAACAATTCCTAATAATGTGTGTCGAGTGTTTGCATTTGTTTTGTTAGGTAATCTGTACAAATATCCAAGTTAGAGGTTGGATGGATTGAGCCTACACGATCACATCAAATGGAGGTTGGCGGGATAGTGCAATGAAGCCATTACACATCAAGTCATATTCAAGATCAAGCTTCATCCACAACCAAGTCAAGCATATTGAAGATCCATCAAGCCTTGGTATATTAGTTGTTTTTGTAGCGTATATTGTGTGAATATATTTTAAGTTCAATACATATATATACACACATAATTTTTGTTTTTATTACAAAATGAGTTTATTTGAGAAAACAATGCAATATTGCTTTATTAATCTTGTTTATATTACATTCATGTTTTATAACGTTTATAAAAACATTTCATAAAGTTTCCACGTGTTCTTACATGTCAAAATCCATTTTCAAGATTCATCAAAAACATATATTATGTATATTTTTGATAAACATTGAGTTTTCACAAATATGAGGACCTTTTTGCAAAATTCCTTTTCAAACAAGTTTGTCAAAATGTTTATAAACTGTTTACAAAGTTTCACATTTTTTAGAATTTATTTACTATTTTTTACAAAGCCTTAAAACTTAATTTTAAAATCGATTCAGGCTGATAACCTGTTATCAGTCGACTGATGAAATCAGTTGACCGATCGGTCAACTGATGAAAGTGCCTGCAATTATCATTTTCTCTCTGTTTTATTTTGGTCGACTGACCAGTCGACTAATAATCCATCAGTCGATTGATAAAGGTCATCAGTCGACTGATAAGCTACCGATTACCTGTAACGGTCAGCTCATCAGTCGACTGATGAAACCCGTCAATCGACTGATAAGCTCATAATGGCTAGTTTTGTGTAGTTTTTTAGATTTTTATTTTTTGAGCTGTTTTATCTTTTTCTCTTGGTTTTGGCTGATGTCTTGAGTGCCTATAAATACCCCAGTGCATTCAACTCTTAGTGTTTTCAAGAAAATTATTTAATCAAGTTTTGAAAGAGTTTAGTTTGTGTTTAAGCATTGTTTTAAGTTTGTTTCAAAAGAGGAGTTTTCACAAGGAGGAAGCTTTTGATTTTAACTGAGGAATTCGTCATCATCATCTATCTACAGCTCCTTGTATTTATAGAGAAGATTTCTAACTCTTTTATCCAGCTTATTTATCTTTTGATTTTTATATTCATATATTAGCTAGTTTTATTTGAGTTAGAATTTTATTATTCTCATTTATCACTCACACCTTAATTGAGCTTTTAATATTATTCATACAATATATTGTTGGGTTGTGGTGAGTGATTTAGTGAGAGTAAGCTTCATAGTGTTCTCATTCATTGTTAGAGAACAAATTATTATACTTGAGCTTCATTTGTGAGAATCACCTTATAATACACATTTACACCAAGAGGAGTGTGTGGTGAGGACGTAGTCGATACCAAGAGGAGTGGCATCGATAGTAAAACCTAGAGAGAGATAGTAAAACCGAGCACTTGAGAGAGGCGATACGTGAGGACCAACACTTAAGGTTGTAGTTGGTGTATATACATTGTGAGAGATTTGTAGAGTTTTCGGTGAGCTAGAAAATCGAGTGTGTAGAGTAGTTTCGGCTTTCAAACCGGGTGTGTCGATAGTGGAGTTCTCCCCGGGAGTGGGGAGCGGAGACGTAGGATGAAAGGTTTGAACTCTGTGATCATATTATTGTGTTTGGATTGCTTCTTGTGTCCACTGTTTGTTTATATTTTTTCTTGTTTATTTTCCCTTTGCATATATATCCTTGCATATATCTTATTGAATATCTTTATTGTTAGGATATATTTGTTAATTAGTTTTAATTAACAGTAATATCTAATAAGATTAACAATAACCCTATTCACCCTCCTCCCCCTCTAGGGTACTTTCAATTGGTATCAGAGCTTGGTGCTATTTGATTTGAGGTCTAACCACCTTGAGTTAAAGATCCCTTGTTCTTATAATTGTTGCTAATATTGTTTTGATATTATTCTTCTTGCTTGCACGTTTATTATGGATATGTATTGTTCCCCTTGTTTAGGCTATGATATAAATGTTGCTCCTTTATTCAATAATTTTCCTTATGCTCAATGGATGTTTAGATTTAAAATATTTGTTAGATCTAAACATTTATATTTATGGGAAGTTATTGATAAGGCTTATATTGTGCCCACTTTAGAGAAATCCAAGTGGAGAAATCATGATAAGAAAATGTTTATCATGAACAAGTTATTGTTAGATTTTTTGCTTAAAGCTTTTGAACCATCTATATTTAACAAACTTGTTTCTTTTGATAGTTCCTATTTATTATGGAAACATATAGAGGCATGTCAAGGTAACTTGGAGGAGATCCAACGGATTCCGGTGGACTCTACTTTAAGTAATATTAGAGCTTCATCTTCATTGTGCACACGACCATAGGCGATAGCCATAGTGAGGTATGCGAGTCCGATTCCAATGATGATCTATCCATTTATGAACTGGCATGTGCTTATGATGGATTAATGAAAGCCTATAACAAATTACATCATAATTTTATAGATTTAAAAAACAAGCATGTTATTTTAAAATCCGATCATGAGGCACTAGCAACTAAGTTTGATATTATTGCTAATGAAAATGTAAACCTTAAAGAAAGCAACAAAAAATTAAAATGGATATTACTAGTTTATCTCATGAGAAATATGATGCCATGTTAGAAGTAGAAACAATTAGGAATGAATTTAATTCTTTTAAAATTAATCATGATTGTTCTACTTCTATTGTCAATAAATTACCTTTGTTCGCAAATGACTTCCGTGCACCATCACTTGGTCAACACAAACCTTTTAGACCCTTTCATTACACACATTGCAATCGAAAAGGTCACGTATATGAATTTTGTTTTGACCATATCCGTGCACCATATATGCCCAAATGGATCATAACCCTAGGGCTTTGAGCTTTAATGATAGGGGTCATATCCTTAGACTCTTCTATTCCAAGAGTAATTTGGTGCCAAAACATATTTAATTCTTTAAGAATAATTTTTTTAAGTTCTTAAAGATGATTTTTTAATTTTTAAAATCTTTAAAAGAAATTATATATATATATATATATATATATATATATATACATCTTATACTATTGATAAATAAATAAAAATTTTGTTTTTCAAAACCATAGTTCATGTTTCTCATGTGTTTTATAGTCTTGGTTTGAACTGTGTTGTTTTTTATTCTTTTTGATGTGTTTGTGCTCATGAAATCATAGTAAAACACTCTTTTGATGATATTTATGTATTTGTGGTTTATAATGCATTCCTTATATGGTTTGATCAAGTCTCATAAAGAAGATCTCTTCTATTGATCAAGCATTTTTTTGGAGATTTATGTTTTTAGCAACCGGATTTATTGATCTTTCACTTCATATTATGCTTACCGGGCATTCATATGGGTTGAAACAAGTTTTTCTTGTTTTTGTCAAAAATCAGTATATTGATCTTTTATGTATTTATCCAAAGCATATTAATCTTTGATCTTTACGGATAAAACTTATAAATTTTTCGACAACTTTTCTTTGTGATCATGAATATAGGAAAGGTGTGTCCATTATCTACATTGATACAAAATATTTTTTTGTGGACATCTTTGCCTAATCTCTTTACTTAGAATTTATTTTTATTGGTTGAGCATGATCGTCATTTGAATCATGTATTTTCTCAATCATCTCATTTTTGTTAAAATGATACTTTATGCTCTTCTTGGTATCATTTTTTTTTCATGAATAAGATTTTGGCTTTCATAAATTTTCATGAACTTATACTTTGTTTTTACATTTTGAGACATTATTCTCATAATAATGTATTTATATATGTTCTCAATCAATCATAAGTTATAACTTATGAATTTTATTTTGGATTTATTAAAAAATTATTTGATTCCTGATTTTTAATTTTTAATA